>APFE031068619.1:14870-76843 GCA_000404065.3 Pinus taeda | reverse complement strand
TCCAAAGCGTTTTTAT
Organism: Pinus taeda; assembly: GCA_000404065.3. Lineage (NCBI taxonomy): Eukaryota > Viridiplantae > Streptophyta > Pinopsida > Pinales > Pinaceae > Pinus > Pinus taeda. The sequence goes on along the minus strand of APFE031068619.1, from coordinate 76,827 downwards.
GTTCATTGAGGTTTATTTTACAGTTGATCTTTCTTAAGAAGTTTGCCTTTAAGGTTCACCGCATGATGTATATATACAATTCCTAAATATGCAATCTAAGATGATAAACAATTGTTTACTTTCTTTTAGCAATGAAAATCCTAGCTACAAAGGAAAGAGAAGTAACATTCTTTCAACATAGAGTAGAGAGCACACACTAAGATGCACTGTCCTAAATCAATTTCCGCATGCAGTCTAAATGAAAATGCACATGCATGTATTTATTTTTTAGTTTCCTTAATGTGAGAATGACAAAAAGAAAACTAAGTACAGATCTGAACTATCTTTCCTCAAAGCGACACTTTAGCAATTTCTTTTCAAAACAAAAGGAAGATTTAGACGACACTTTCAATTTTGACTTGAAAACTGCTTTTGACACTTCAAAGAATTGATGATTCAAATCAAATACAATGACAAAAGTATAATCGACTATCTAAAAGAGGAAGACTTTACAATACTCTTTTATTTGACTGAAAATGACACTTGCAACACTTTCAAATCAAAAGACAACAGTTCAATTAAGCTACTGTTTGCAAAGGAGAACTGTAAATGATGAAAAATACATAAAAAAATTCACAATTATTTATCAATGGAGGCTGAATAATGCAAAGGAAGAGACTTTCAACAGTGATATATTGATCATAGATAGCAAAACTATTGAATAGAACTGAAAACAATGAAGGAAAAACCAAAATTTGGAGGTAGAAACAGTCTCATTCAATCATTGGACTTGTCACACAGGGAAACAGGGATGTATCTCACCTGCAACACATGGGAGGTGCGATGCATCGAGGTTGCCAATGAGAGACAATGCGATGGTCTAGGGATGAGACTGAGCTAGGTTTTCACTCACAGTTTGTAGCTATGTTCAGGGATTTAGGTTGAGCCAATGATAACGGTAAACACAAAGTATAGGGGTTGATCTAATGAGGTTATTTGAGCTACCACCAGGGCACTTAGGATGTTTGCAAGTCAGATGTTCAGTTCATAAACTAACCCATAGATTGACTGAAGCAGTGTTGATCTACTTTGTAGTTGCATAGCAGAAGCAGTTTGAAGGCCAACTGGCTTAAATTCAGGCTCTGTCTATAGTTTATAAAGCAAACAATAGTGACTAACAATCAAACTATTCGTTCCCCAGCAGAGTCGCCATTTTGTTATCAGGAAAACTAGTGTCCATTCAGAGCTGCTAGTCCCACTAAGACGGGTAGCTATCTTAGAAACAAACAATTGAAAGTCACTTGTGTTTTCCTTTATGAGAGATAGATGAGAGAGAAGTAGAGAGTACCAACCTCAGTCTTTCATTAGTCTCCTTTCTTGTTTTCTCTCTCCATTGATAGAACTTTCGCTACTCCTTTCTTATCCCGCTCCAAAGAACACCTGTAGAGTGAAAGCAACAAAATACCATCAAAGCATAGAGAACTATAACCATAAACAATATAGCATCATATGTATATTAACCATACCAATGCATACACAAATAGAAGATTCAGAGATATACAAGTAAATAGAGATAAACTCAAATAGCTTTATTGATAGAAGTAGTAGAAGAGAGGATTACAACCAAGCTGTTTAATCTAGCGCCATCCTCCCAACATGAAAGCCCTCTTCACCTCATGAAAAGCTTAGATCACCCAACAATACAATGTCTCAAAGAGAAACCAACAACACTTCCTTACAAATTACAACATTCCAGCCTCTGGATCTCTAGGATGAGGGATCCATATATAGATATTTGCAGGTGGGTGAGTCAACTTCTAGGATTTTGATTAGTGTCATTTCACTGATAGTTCTAGGTTCCACTTGGGGATTTCATGATCTCTTACTCATCCCTGGGCGAATTCAGAGAGGCAAGTGTCAAATGAGTAGTTTCTAGAAGATTCTCTGGGTTTCCACCTAGCAAACTACCTATGCCATTTGTCTGTTCTCGCTCATCGCACCCTACAGAAGATATTTTTAGTATGCATCGCACTTTTTTCATGTGAGAGGTGAGATGCATCGCACCCTCAGCATGGAGCAGTCTGTATGGTCCAGTTTTTACCAGTTCTGAGAAGTTTTTCAGGGAGAACTTCTGGGAAATGATGTAATTAGTTGACCTTGTTCCTTTAGGGTATGCAACAACACTTTTAGGGGTTTAGAAGCCCTTGGTTTATGGACATATGTGATTGCGGTTGCAGTGCCCAAATATGTCTATAACAGTTCCTTTAGGGTATGAAACAACACTTTTAGGGGTTTAGAAGCCCTTGGTTTCTGAACATATGTGATTGGGGTTCCAGTGCCCAAATATGTCTATAACAGTATTCTCTTTGAATTTTTTTTCAATAAAGGCCTTTCAAAACTCATTCTAATTCAGAATGGAAACAATGGGTAGGGAAAGATACCATGTAGAAACCTTATTTTTTAAGGTGTGTGGAAAAAACTTGAATTCTATGCCATCGTGCTTCACTCTCATCATCTGCAATGACAAATATAAATTACTAATGTGGTTTTTTGTGGTAGTTCCCTTCTCAGGATCATACTTCAGGATTTGCTTCTCTAGATGTCGGGGCATGTCATCAAGTGGACCTCAGATACCTAAAGGAGACTGAGCCATCCAAGCCATAGGTTTTTTCCAATTACCTCTTGGTTGATTCTAAGCCATATTATTTTTGTCTTCCTCATCACTTTTTTAATTAGGTATAGGGTCTTTACTACTATCAAGGTGATTCTCCTGGTTCCTTTGATTCCTTAGAACCCTTAGGCTCCTAATATTTCTCAGATTTATCATAATTCTATCATTTTTTATATTCCTTTCATTCCTAAATTTTTTCTCATTCCTTATATTTTCTTTGTTTCTATTATTCCCTTCACCCCTTGGTATTTCAACATTCTCAATGTTTTCACGTCATCATCGGTTTCCACCTTATAAATTATCTTCCCAAATATTTATTTTCTTTTGAACTAGTTGGGATTTCTAAGCCTTGGATCGAGTTTCTTTGAAAAATGTCTACAAAATCATCTAAGGTTATATTAACCAACTTCTCTACTCAACCCACTAGGGCCCCATTAAGGTTATGGTGAGGTTGTGTTGAATGTGTATGAAGAAGGGAAGATACAACAGGGATGAGTCCAGTGCTTTTATAAATTTTATGAGTAATAGGGCATAGATTCCTCAGTTGTTCATAGGTTACTTTGTAGGGAAGTTTAGAATTATTAGGTGGGACATCTTCAAGTAAAGGTGGTTCCTCAGTAGGACGGATCGGAGGAAGAGGAGGAGGTTGATTGCTAGCTTGTTATGAAGGTTCAGGGCAAGGATGTAACTTTTACTAGCCATGCAATGAGATTTTCCCTCCTTCTAGGGCCAAAATATATTTTGACGAGCCAGAATGTTCCTGCAATAGCAAGGGGATCTCCTTGGTGTAAAATCCCAACTAGACTCTACACCATTTTGTTTAGGATTTCCATCTAGTATGTAGGCCCACCAACCATCATATTTCTTATAGTTCACTTTGGATGAAACAAACAAAAATCATTAGATAACACAACAAAATCTTCAACAAATGAAAATGAGAAACTTATAGAATTTAAATGTGCAAAATTTTATACATATAACAATGACTAAGTAGCATTGACATGAATCCTATGAGAAATAGTTTTATCAAAAATCCAAATAAAACCCATGTATTTAGTAAATATAGCTAACTTATAATAAATAAGTTCATAGCCAACAATCTCATGAAATCATGTAAAAATGGACAATTCATTACATGATATATGCTCAAATCAATGAAACAATTCAACAACACAAGCATAAAATAAGCACAACACATACCATCTGATAACCACAAGAAAAATCCTACAATGATTGATGACACATGAGAGGATTGCACACATAGGTTCAAATAGCTTCAAAATACGAAATACTCATAACATCATAACATGATAAATCTATGATATCCATAAGCGGAAGTGCAAAGTCACCACTTGCATTCACAAAGGTCTACTAGCTCTCAAGAAATATGCATCGATTCAATCCAAAACTAAAAGTTCTATACACTTAACCATGAAGGTATATTTATAGAAAATGTGGTGATATTTAACCTACTCTTATTCCTCTTGAGTTTCCTCATGAGATTTCATGTTCCCATGTGACTCTCTACTCTACTATAAACAAAATACAAATTACATGAATATGAAAGAAATTAAATACTCTCAATAAACTAATCTAGTAATAGATGTATAGAACATGAAGCTGCAATTCTCAGAACAAATGTGCCTACCAGAGATTGTACTCTCTTGCAATATTCAAAATATGGTGTTTATATAATTTGTCCCCATGTCTTTGAAATCTCTCTAGTGCATCTGGTACTAGGGTGGGATTCTTGCCTTTTATCTAGTTTGATAGAGTCACCAACTTAGTTTATAGCCTCATGAGCTCAACCACATATTGAGTGACCGTATCCTTTATAAGTTCCAGGTCATCCCTTGCAATGGCTTGCTTGATAGGTTCTAAGAATGCTTGAATCTCATGTTTTACTTCCTCCTAATTTTCTCGTGTTTCACCTAGAGTGCCAATAGAAGGAACCTTGTGCAATTCAATAAGAGACTCTAGTGGACCAAGTAAGTGTCGGCATGATTCCATCACATTGTCCATATCTCTAGCCAATTAATCATGTGATTGGATCTTGATGTGTATGTCAGTTTATCGTTGTTTTCTATGATTCAATCTTTTTCTTGGAATATCTTCGAGTGCATCAGGGTATTGTTAAGTCCATTCAAATATATGTTCATCTACTACTGTGATAATTTTATCATCATTCCCATTTGTTTTGATTGCTTGCGCATGTTAGGGAATGGGGCCATGACTTGATGTAGGGTCATCATTTCATCATATACTAGGTCAATTTCCTCTGCTAGTATACGTAATTAATCTAATATGGAGGCCTATAAGCCTTTACCTTGAGAGTGGGATGCAAGCAGGGCTTGGTTTTCACATTGTACTTATGCAACCCTTTGTTTAGAGGCATCGAGCTTATCTTTTAGATCGGAAAACTTCTTGTTCAATATATTTACATTTAACTCCATGGCTATCATAAAAGCAAATCTAGTTGAGGAAATCATCTCTAGTTTCATAATGGTGTTAATTACAATTTATTTCTTTGTGACCACTAATATGGACTTGGTTGGATTCTTAGCATAACACTTGCACCTTTCTTACATAATTTTGCATTAGACCTCATCAAAGGTGAGCCTAGAAATTTCCAACACTTCTTATTCCTCTTCCTCTAGAATACCAAATTCTTGTAGTGGAAAATGCCCATCAAGGATGGGAGTAGATGGTGGGATATCCAAAGTAGGCATATCTGACAACATGTCTGATCCTTGTGGTTGTTGATCATTTTCTTCTTTTCTCTCTTGTTTTTCGAGAATATCTTGCTTAATTTGTTTGGATAGAGATTCTTGTTTCTTTTTTGCCTCTTCCTCTTCCTCTTGTCTCCTTCATTTTTCATGTCTCCTTTTTTATTTCTTTTTCTTCTTCTAGTTTCATCCTCATTTCCTCTCCTTTTTTTCATTAGTTCCTCCTCTTGTTTCTTTTTATATTTTTATTATTTTATGTGTTTCTCGTCTTCTGTGGCCTTTTTTGTTCTTTATTCTTATTTCCTATGATGCTCTTCTTCTACTTGTTTTTTTAGTCTTTATTCTTCTCTTTTCTTTATCATTTTTTTATTATTGTGAGCTACTTCTACTTTCCTCTTTTGTAGATCCTCTTTTCCCTTATTTTCTTCTTCTTAATTCTTTAGGGTTTTTTCCTCTTCTTTTTGTTTATGTTGGGTTCCTTCATGCTTATTATCCTTTTATTTCTTTTGTTTCCCTTTATTCCTTTCTTGTGCTTTCTTCATTTTAAGAATGACTGCCCTAGCTTCAAGACTCATGCTTTCGTGGGTATCATTATCCGATTTCTCTCCCTATTTTCCTTGCTGCTCATTTGGTCCTCTTACCCTAGAAGCATTATAAAAGTTCTCAATATTATCCTCATCGTCATCTTTAAAATGAGCATAAGACCATCCAAAGAAAATTTCCCTACAATGTGCGGATGCAATACCTTTCGGGCCATATTTTCGGAACCTTAAATCAACATAATATAAACCCTTAATGTCCTCACATTGTGCTTCGGCCTTCTTATAGTTTTCAAGGGTATATTATCCAATTATCAAAGGGAACATAGACCATGACCCCTTTTTTCCTTTGACTAATGTTTCAGACAACCCAGTAATCAATTCATAGGAGACCTCCTATAAAATTAGTTTATCTGTGACCGTCGTAGGGAGAGAATGGAGAGGTTTATAGACATTGAACACCCTAATATATGTTACTTCCATAATTGGGGAATAGTCTGCAACCTTAGTCAGGGTGTTTCAGGCCCTTTCAGACATGCATGGGGGACCTTCTCCAAAGAGTACTCTATACAAAGGGGCAATGAAATATTTGGTAATTTTCTGATACATGCCTTTGTAGCCTATGATACCAAATATTTTATAATGAATATGCATAGGATCTTGTACTTTTTGGGTCCATTTTAATCCCAATCCTTTAAATTCACACTTTGTGCAGGCCGCATCAAGAAGATAAGAAGCCATATAAAATTATAATTATTGACCTTCAACTAAGTTCTTAGCTCCCTAAGTGTTTGACTTGACTGAGGATGAAATAATGCTTTCCCAATTAAATATGGTTCCCTTTTTAGCAACTGTGTGCATCAAAGGGACCCATGATCCTAGAAAATTATCAATATCTACTCTCCCATACAACTTATTCATCATGGTTTCCATTAACTAATATTCATTTCGGAGGCCTTATGTCTTTTAAACTTGGTATACCTTAAGCTTGAACACGGTTGGCTCTTACCACCATGATTTTAGTATGTCCTTGGTAGGTTCATTAAAATATGAAAACCATCTAGTGTTTAATGCCTCTTCTCGCTCAGGAAGCTTGTAATAGGTCGTAATGTCAGTAGTGGTAAATTATGTTGTAATTTATCCAATATGCCCTTTGATTGCCCAATGATCCTCATCTGCATGTTGTCATATCCAATCTATTATTTAAACATAAGGGAAAACATATGGGTGTGCAACCACTTTATGCAACCAAGATCTCTCGATGTTAATGTATACTTTGAATTCCTCTTGACCCTATTGCATGTCCTTACTTGAAAACTTTGAGTAAATATCCCACCAGGAAATTTTTGTTTTCTTGTCAATATTTTTGGAGGTACCTCCATATATGGGCACAGTTGGTGGATTGTCTATCACTCCTTCAATACTACTTTCAACTATAGCATGACTCTTGCTAGAACCTTTATGAGAACCCTTCACCACTAGTAGTGCCATATCTCTGGAGAAAGATGATATATTGATGTAGTCTAGATCAATGTCACGTGGAATTTCAAAAATATGATCATAGGAAATAGGTGTTAGCATGAATAATGGAAATAGTCAATTAATGAGAAGATAAAATTATCATTGTGGTGCCTCAGGGTGCAAGAGTAAGATAGGTCGCAAATCTAAAAAGTAAGACAAGGCACAAAGTTTACATGTTTGTGTAGGTCACAAGGCCACATGATAGATTAGGTCACATAGACTATTTACCTTTCCAGTTGCAATTTTGCAACTTCGCAACTAAAGGGTTAACGATATTCTAGTCATATTTTTGGAATTAAGGAAGGTCACAGGTCACACTTCACAAAGCATTCGAATATGGAACTACATTCTTCCAGTGTGAATAAAGACTAATGAGAAACCCGATGAAGTGAATTAGTCATGAGGCTTGTCCACAAAGTATGCCACATTGGTGGGGTAAATTTTTACAAGTGCGAATGCGATTGTGACCTAGTAGCAGGTCAAAAAGTTTCAAGGTGTTTCTATTAGGTAGGTCTATGACCCCACTAAGGTTGTGTTTAACAATTGTGCATAATTTATGACTTTGAATAAGATTTTGGGAATGAAGGGGGATAAATACTTTGGCATCGTTTGGATCTGAGGTTTGGAAACCATGGGAGTTTCTCACACCTAAAGGAATATCAAAGAGAATGAAGTTATGAGGTTCATGTGAGGGCACAAGGGTTATGCCAAAACATAAACGAATAAAAACTTGAGTTTAGGTTTAGCCAAATCAGTAACTTGTTTGAGAATGCCCCCACATATTCAATCTATAAAGAAATGCCTTTTGACTATGGTGACATCAAAGTAATTGGGTGTTGGATTATGGTTCACAGAACTAATCCTTATGAGGTGAGGATTTGAGCCAAAAACATAAAAAATCAATCAGAACATGATAGCCATGGTTGGGAATTTAAGGGCATGAGGTTATAATATAATATGGCCAAGGTCTGGAAAATTAGGGTTAGCGAGGGTTGGATGAGAGTATACAGGTACACAAGAAAATTTAAAGTATTAAGAAAGGAAAAACATAGGGTCACAACACCAATAGCTAGACACATGTCCACTTGTAGAAAACACAATGATTATAGAGAGGAGAGTGTTACTTAGTTTGTGAAAGGGTCGCACCCATAGCCGTTAGTTGAAGAGGAGATTCTTGCGTAGCTTTGCGAGCTAGAAATAAATAGTGAGAGGAGTGGAAATATTTTATATGGGAGCCCCATGTGTTAGAGGAGGTCGCACCAAAAATTTCACAAAACATTTCTCACATGTGACTAGCCCAGGTGGGAGGTCACAAGACACGATTGCAACTGGTGGTTGCATGAGGATTGCAGTATGATGGTGTGACCTTGCGACCTAAAGGGGGCGCAAGTATGGGTTGCACGATGTTTAGGTAAGGAGGTCATAGATCACATAAACAAATTGTAGTGCAAGGTGACTAAGGAACCCGAATACAATGTGTGACTTTGGAGACAAGGATGTATAAAATATATTGCAAGTCATAATTTTGCCTAGTATGATTGTCACTATGAATTGTAGTTGTGAATTGTGACTTGGTGAGGAAAAATTAAGTTTCAAGGCCTTGGGTTTAGGTTTCTCCAAGACTTAAGGAATATCTAGGTGGGCTAATGAGGATTAAACCCTTAGGAGAGCATACATAAAGGATAGAAACTAGTTCCATTGGGGGCCTCCAAAATTTTGAAAGAGTAAAATTTTTTGGGGCTGTTGTAGTAGCTACAACATTTTCACATGTTATTTTTATGAAACATGACTTCCCCAATACTTGCAACATGCCATATCTAAATTATATGAATTTGTACATTGGAATACATAATGGGAGTTCACATGGTTCAACATTCCATGGCGGCCTTGAGAGATAGATGTTATTGTTTATATCTTTGATAAGGAAAAACCTAAGTATTTCATGGACTTGTAGATCCATCTTCCACTTAGTTGACAAGGTTGAAATATGCAAGGTGGTACGATGTTCTTGGATGTTCTTCTTGGAGAGATGTATGAAAAAATTGAAGGGATTTATTCAATAAAGTGTAAACCCCCAAGGGTTTGTGGTATAGGGGTACATAGTAAATGAGTCGTTCTATTATGCTAATAAGTACATCAAGAAAATTAACAACAGACCAGATGGAGTGGATTGAGACAACCAATGAGATGAGGAAAACATGGAAGAGAAACTACTCTAAACAAATAGAAAAATGTGCATGTTAAAGATTAAGTCACTTTATTTTGTTGATCATTTTTCTTTAGAGTAATTATTTACGCTAAACTTGATAATATATACTTCATCTCACTCTGTTGTTTCGATTTCATGAATATATCAAAGAATTCCAATTCTGGTGCCATTAGTAACTTTTTTCTTTATAACGCAAAGGAAGTGCAACCATGGGTCATGTTATATGAATAGGAGAAGGAAATAATATGGCAATAAGAAATAATTTAAATGGTTGAATAGTATAGTCATGCCTCGCGCCAATCATTTACAAGAAAATATAATACAAAATATATTGCAACAATTGGGTGGTTGAGCATATCAAAGAGAAATATGGTGTATTTTGTTGTTATCCATATGACGAAGAGGATGCATTAAACATAAGGGCTTCTATGATAATCTCTATATGTACATTGTTCTTTTTATAACGCATGCTTGAATTATAACATGTATTACCTATTATATTAATGTTTATGCATGGGGGCTTTCCTAAATGAACCTCTGACATGTCACGTGCATTCATGGCATACTAAAAAAATACCCTTGATTTGACTACATATTCGAAAATAACTCTAAAAATCACATTATTTAATCCCCTACCAATACGAACCCAATACACCTTCCTAATTAAAAAAAAAAACCCTACTTTCACTAGATATTGTAGGTATCCATTTTTCTTTAACATTTTTTATATCCCTTTATATATTTTCATTAACTTTAAGCTCCATTTTTTATACCTACTGATATAACACTTTGCCCCTATTAGATGCACAAGATATTATGCCATTTTTTCCTCACTATAAATCCCCAAATATGAACTCATGTGGTATGGTATTTCTCCCCTAGTAAAGCCCTTATGTGTTTATATTACTAGGCATATAGCACTGTCCTTTGTTCTTATTTTTGTAGGTGTATTTGTTCCCATCTATGTCAACATATAAACATCATTTTCACATCAAGGAAGTTTATGATAGATGTATCACACCTAATTTATGGAGTGGAGATCAAGTTTGACCAACTTAGTCATGGTAGCCATTATGATCAAAACTTAATAGAGAGGAAGTTAGGTTACATTATAAATATGAAAGAGATCATACACGTGTACTTCTTATCCTTATAATGTGTTTATTTTAGGTGCAACCCGTGGGATAATTTTGACCATACCAATATAAAGGAAGATTGTGATAGTGATCTAACTTGTGTTGACTCTAAAAGGGTGTGACATGGAAAGGAGACTTATGTTTTCCAAAAACACTACAACCAAGTGTTTTTTAACTTAGATGTGTTGGATAGATATTGATGGATTGTACTAAGATGTAACCCAAGGTCAAAACATATTTTTGACAAGAGTAATCTTATCATTTCAAGCAAGGAAGATAATTAGGGGAATGAAAACAAAGAGTGATATACATGTTTTATTTCAACATCTAAGATGTGGATGTGTCATATTGTTATGGTTTTCTATAATTGACCAATTTTATTATTTCTTTATATTACAAGGTTGTATATGAAAATTTAACAACCAATTACAACAATCATGTTGAAAAGTAAAATAAAATTATTTTGTATATTTAATATCCTTTATTACTTATGGTTTATTTTTAACTATAAATTTTTCATGTTGTCTCTTTCTGAAAAATTAATATTGACATTGTTGTCTAGGTCAAGTTTGATACAAGTTTTTTTTAATCTCTTTTTATATTTAACTTAACAATTTAGAATTCCACAAATGGGTTGTTAGAGTCGTGATAGCTCGGGTGGGGGTGCACATGGCCATTATCTTATGAAGCATCTAATGTTGAGGATGTGGCCACATGTCACCCCCAGTTCATTATCACATGATAACTCTGCTGCAAAACATTGTGGATTTGATGGAGGTGGTGATGTTGTTTAATATTTGGATGATCATCAATTTAATGATGCGAAGTGAGTGGAGGATTGCCATGTATATGATCCGTATATATGGGAGATATATGTTGTTGTTATGTCCAATCCTCACCAATCCTCCCAAGCACAATGATCTTTTTTCACTAGAGTAACCATTCATTATAGGTAGACGGTGATTACATCACACAAACATGAAATTATTAGCGTACCTATGTTGATAAGATGGTGCATTATAAGTTCTCATGGATCTGTGCTTCCCCATTTTGCTTGTTATTTTGGTCATTCTATCTTGGTTTCTTATATATCTCTTTAGCCTTGGCTCCTTCTATTATAGTTTTCTCCTTTATTTTATGTAGCGTCTAGAGCTTGTAGCTCTTTCTTTTCTAATTTTTGGTTCAGAGATTTCTCTAGTTTATTATCCATCTTTTGAATCAATTAGCTATATAGAGTTATGTCCTCCGAGGCTTGCACTTTTTATTTTCTTTCTCTTAATAGGGACTTTTCTCTAGCCTCTTGTCAATTTTTTGGTTCTCTCAATAAGCCAAATTCCAAATTGCTACAATCACTCCCATTCCTTAACACTTTTTTTGAGAACATCTCTCCCTGCTTCAAGCCCCTTCCTATTCACTTTCCTTGTTTCCTAGGCCTATCTTTATCTAAGCTCTTCCTTTAATTCTCTCAAGTGATTCGTGGAGATATATTCCTTATTGTTGGAAGTAGGTGGGGTATCCCATATAATTTTGGGAATAAGGAAGCTCCCATGCCCAACATAGGGCAGAGAGATTAGAACAAAGGAATTAGGCCAACAATCCTCAACAAATACAAGAGGAAATTTCCTAGGTAGAACATGAAATCATTGGGGCAGGAGAATTCTTAACAAAATTTGAAGTGTCGATGGAGATTTCCCGCAAGGTAGCTAATACTAGACACACCAAGAGGCACTACAATTAATACATGCACACTATTGATATCTACTAGCAAGTGAAGCTCTTGCTTTGATGATTTTTTCTTGACCAGAATGAACCCAACGAGGAAATTATCCTAATGTTAGATGATATACAACTTATCATGAAGAATATGGACAAGAGGTCGGGGCATGTTGAAGTTCACTTGGGTGTTCCCTAGGACCTAGGATGCTCTTTTGGTAGTAACAAAAAACCAATCACTATGGATGCCTCATATTCATGATGCCTCATATTCATCTCTGTCTAAATGATGGGTTCTTATTAGTGAATCTTTTTCAGTTTCTTATTTTCAATTATTTTTTTTAAAGCTCAAATTTAGCTTAGGATGTCTAGATCTTCAATATATTTTTTCAGCACTTTTGTTGAATTTTAGAACTATTTATCTATGGACGTTGTAAAAATTATGTTTATATCACTAGTTCTAGTTTCCATAGTGGTGGTCCAAGAGAGACATCACAACTACTCTATTGTTCTTATTTAAAATTTGAAATATAAGTTTTAACTAAAAAAAAACTTAACGGTTTATAATTATTTTCATGATTTAATATGAAATATATTATCATTATTGACAATTAATTTTGCTTACTATTGTTTTCAAGGGGTGCTTATTGGAATGTATTTTTTCAGTCTCATTTTATATTTAATATAATATCTTAAAATTTATTTTCATGGTTTAATAAATGATTTATTGAAACAATTTGGATTAAAAAAAGGAAAAAATAAAAAATACATGATTAAGGTAATAAACTCTAACTAACCTGTTTCTTAAATAAAAAGATTTCATACACCAATTCTATGTCTAACTTAACAAAAAAAATTAAAATAAAATCATTATTTTTATTATTAAAACACATTATAATTTAAATTTAAGAATGACATTAAAATTATATCTATCTATCTATCTATCTATCTATCTATATATATATATATATATATATATATATATATATATATAGATATATATATATATACATAGTTTACCATTTCAATTACTAAGGGTAGGTATGGAGGCTACCTAGATCGATTGAGATACAACCATATCTATATACTCTATCTGGAAGCCACAAATTCCTTCCCTCACTGGAAGCCAACATTTTGATATGAAAGATTGACCTAAAAAATAGTCCCTGCCCCTAGCACTAATTAATTGATTAAGATTATGCCTCTTTGTACAGGGCCCACATTTTGTCATTTTTGAGAAAATGCACATTTTCACAATATGTCATTATTTATGTGTCTACACCTTTGTATCCTCCATAATAAAAGCCACCTTCACATAATTTTCCTATGCATCTCCATACTCCACATAATAAAAGTCATATTTCATAACTTCGTCTGTACTTCCGGACTCCATATAATTTACGTTGTACGCACAATGAAAGATTTATCCACATCTCTGCATTCTGCATAGTGTGTTATTAAGGTTATTCCTCTATGTGCAAGGACCTCATTTTCTCATTATTCGAGAATGCTCGTATTTATGAAATTTTTCATTATTTCTGTGTCCACACCTTTGTATCCCGCACACTGAAATCCTCCTTCGCATAGATTTGTTTCACACCTCCATACTATGTACAATGAAATCCATCTTCACATAGCTTCATTGAAGTAAAAGATTAAAAAATATAATTCGATAATCCAGTGAAAAATCAAAGCCAACAAACATAATTTTGAATATTGATTTTTGAATGATTTGATGTCTAGTTCTCAAAAATACGTTCGGTGGCATTGAGTGCAGAGATGCAACTATGTGTAGGTCTAAAAGGAGTAGAAAGAAATATTCTTCCACACCTCCATAACAATTATTTAAAAAAAATGATGTCTAGTTAAACAATCAAAGAGGTAGGTGTACAATAGAAGTATGTGGGAGGAGAAAAGTTTGTAAATGAAACAAACTATTAGTTGTTATGAACAAGATTATTAAATACTAAGATAGATTGGTTTCCATCCTTAAAATTTTGTAGTTCTTTTTACTATAAAGTTCGAAAGATTTTATATGTTTCAATCAGTTAAAGTTATGCAGAGTGTTAAGGTACATAGGAAGATTTCATTTTGCTTCTTCTACATCTCCTCACTCAAGGCCATTAAACATAGTTAATAGTTATGGGTTAATCTGGAATGTATCCAAAGATGTGGAACATTACGAATTAATTTTTTTGTTTCTTGCACTACAAGCATAGTCGCTACTTGATTAAGGTTATGCCTCGTTGTGTATGGCCCACATTTTGTGGTTATTCAATAATTCCCACATTTATGCAATATGTCATTACTTCCACATCCATACCTTCATATCTTGCATTATGAAAGCCACCTTCACATAGATTTCCTCTACATCTTCGTATTCCGCACAATGATAGATTTGTTCGAACTTAGATAGATTTATATTAGATTTATCTTAATAAAATTAAAATACTAAATATTAATATATTAATTCAACTCATATATGAAGTATGTGTTTCCATGTATAGTCCTAGAAAATTAATATATCAATTTCATTTCGAGGATTTAACATTCAGCGGAGTGTAGAGGGGTAGTGAACATTTTCATTCTACGATGTGCGGAGGTGGGGATAAATATTTTATTGTGCACCATGGGGGATTCATTGGGGGGAGGAATACCATACCATGTGCATTCATATTAGGGGATATATATTGAGGAAAAAATGAGATAATATATTGAGCATACAATAGGGTGTAAAAGGTTTTTATATTGGCGGGTATAAAAAATGGAGCGCAAAGTTAATGACAAATATAAAGGGGTGTAAAAAATGTTAATGAAAAAGTGGATACCTACAATATCTAGTGAAAGTATGCCCTTTATTAAATTCGGAAGGTGTATTGGATTTGTATTGATAGGGGGTTAAATAATGTGATTTTTAAAGGTATTTTCCAATCTGGAGTCAAATTAAAGGTAGTGTTTAGTATGCCATGAACGCACGTTATGTGTAATAGGTTCATTGAGTGAAGTTCCCATGTTGTTTGCCATACAAAGTGCAGAGGAAGCAAAATCAAATTAACTCAATTAAAAGTAAAATATTAGAACATATAATTCAATAATCCAATGACAGATCAAAGTAGATGAACATAGTTTCAAAATTTTCTTTGAGGATGGTCCAATGTTCGATTCAAAAAATTATCTTTGGTGGCATTGAGTGTGGAGGTGTGGTTGTGCGTAGGTGTGGATGGAGCACAATGAAATCTTATTTTGCAGCTTCACATTAATTATTTTAAAAAGGATTGTTGTTTGGCTCAGTTTGATAGTTACTTGAACTTATATTTCCTTATATTTCTAATTTTTAATTAATTTCTAACTTTACGATTGCTTGCAATTCTGCTGAACAATCAAAGAGGTAGGTGTACAGTAGAGGTATACAGGAGGGGAAAAGTTCATTTTCCTTTTTCAGGAAAAGGGAAACCTCGAATACTCAACAATGTTGGAAGCATTTGTAAATTAAATTAATTATCAGTTGTTGTGAACAAGCTTATTAAATATTGATATAGATTGGTTTCCATCTAATGTGTAGTGTAATTTATTAAAAATTTAAAATATACATTGCGTTGAATGTAGAGGAAAAATCTTGACTCGATGTAGTGCATGTGCGAAGAAAAGATATGTATGGAATGTAGTAGAAACAATGTGTGGGGAGTGCAACAGAAACTGTGTGTGGAGAATGCGTGTCTCCTCCTCCCCTGTTCTTCTAACCAGTTCTCTAGAAGTTGATAATCGAATGAACCATGAAGAAAACAATCCTTAAATTTCATCAAAAATCTAGCAAATGCAAGAGATTCCAAGATGCATTCTCTAAGCCCCGTTGAAGATGAGATTTTCACAAATTTTTTTTATCACAACTTTTCATATAGGCTCAACTCTTTCATTGTACAAAATACTTGGATTTTAGCGAATTGAAAGGAATGCTAAAATGTGTTAGAAAATGCATAAATAGTTTAGTTCACTATTTTAAATCAATTTAAGTAATGGAAGAAAGACAAACATTAAGCAATATTATTTTTTGTCATTATTTGAAACGTTGCATTTCTGTAGTGCGCACAATGAAAATTTTCTCCACACTATCTATATTTCATAAAATAAAAATAACTACCTTGTCATAAGGGGAAAAATCACACTTCATTTAATATTGGATAATAAGCATGTAGTTAACAAATGTGAAATCACACTTAGTATTTGAGAAGCTTAAGTAAAATGACACGTAAACCTAGTAGTGGGGATGGTTAATCGCTCACCCTTATACCCTATCTGATATACATGTTCGAAAGATGTTATATGCGTTAATAATTTAAATCTATGCAAATATCTAGAAGAATCTTTCATTATGGTTCTTCGACACCTCCATACTTAGACCCAGCGTAGATAGATAATAGTTGCGGGTTAATCTGAAATGTTTCTAGAGATGTAGAACATTGCAAATTTAAGTTTATGTTGCTAGCTCCACATACCCATTGTCCCGCGCAAGACTCCTTTCTCACACACATTAAAAGGAGACTTCATTTAATATTAGATACCAAGTTTTTGTTTAAAGTTAAAATAATTTCATGTATGTGAAATAAAGTTCCCTTTACCTTCTCGTTCCCCCACACATACCCCGTCTTTCACACATCCTTAATTCAACAAAAAATCATAACTCTATGCAATTTTCTCATCCACATGTTCAATGAAAAAAACAAACAAAGCAGAGGAAGTTGTCATTGTTCTTAAGATTAGAAAAATTATTTCGATAAACAAAATAAAAATTTTAAGAGAAATTTTTCGGTGTAAAGCACGATATAAATCATTTGTCGATGTGTTTCAAACCAACAAGTGTGGTTCATCGTCAGGACAAGTTGAAAAATCAAATCCATCTTTGCCTGTTAAATAGCATGAGCAGAGCCTCCAACAACGAACAAGGGTAACAGTTAAATTTGACTAGGGACCTAGGTCAAACAAACGAGTGAAAATAAAGGACCTTACCTTTACCTATAATTTATAAATTAATTTTAATTAAATTGGTGCATGAGTTGATAAATAGATAAAAGAATTCACTATTTTCTAGATAAATGGAAATTATAAATATATAAAAATATATAAAGGAACAACAACTAATAATAACAGAATATATAAATTATATGTAATAAATATATATAATTTTTAATAGTAGTTAAGTAAGGTTGAAAAAAAAATAAAAAAATAAATAAAAATAAAATAATAAAAAATAAAAAAAAAAAAAAAAAAATAAAATAATAGAATAAAATAATATAAAAGAAATAAATTTGGAATAAATATATATATATATATATTTATAACAAAAATGTAAATATTCTAAGAAAAATCTAAAAAGATAGAAGAAAGCAAACTAGGCAGACTGAGCTGGACCCAACACCTACAATTTTCCAGCCATCCTCTCTATTGAGATGCTTGTCCCTTTTCAATCCTCAAGAGCTTCTTCTGAATCAATGATGAATGCGAAACTCAGCAATGAAACACTAGCCCTCCAACAATACAAACATATTATTATTATTATTATTATTATTTTTCCGCATGGTCAGCTAAAGCAGAAGACGTTGATCTCCTATGCTTGAGGTCAGCTACGTGTTCACTAATCCTTTGATTGATGGAGTGACCTATCTCACCAATATAGGGGGTCCCACAAGAACAAGGGATAATATAGACCCCTTTCATATCCTTAGGTTCGATAGGTTCCTTTGCTAATCTGAGGGACATACGAATGGTGTTAAGGGGCCTAAAGGTTATAGGGACACTATGCATCTTGAGGATCCTTGCAATCTTATCAGTGGTCTCTTGAACAAACCGAAGATGGACACCTGGAATCCGCTCCTTCGGCTCCCTTTTAATGTACAAAAAAAAATAATAATTTTTTTTGCACATTATCCAATAATAAAGAATTAACATTAAACGAAAGCAAAACAAATACCATGAGGTGCGAAAGAAGATTTTGTTATAAAGAGTATGGAGATACAAGAGAAGCACAATGAACGACTTTCCACACTCCGTGTTTCATTTAATTATGCAAGGAGATATTTCTCCACGATCTCTTGCCTGATTGAGATCACCATACCGCAAAAGGAAAGACCAATAGAGGCATAATAGTGTCCCAACCCAAACGATCAAACATGCATTAGGAAGTTAGTTCTATATACTACAAGGAAATATGTGTGCACTTGGCCTCCTCGCAGGTTGGGGAAGGATTTTGGGTCTAGTGCAGATTCCCATGCTCCACTCAAGCAATCTACCTCATGTACACCTAATCGCGATCCTTGCACACAACCACAAACAAATGAAGACAATAAGAATTCTAAATACAAATAGATGCAGGGAAGGAACATATGTTTCTATTAATCATATAAGTGAAAGTACATCAGTACAACTTCAACAAATAATATCCTTTCCTCCAACTTGTAGTATGGTCTCCTCTCCCAATACAGTAGAGCTCTCACGCTATAGTTTGTATAGTCCCTCTTTCTCCTCTTGGTGAGATTACACAGGCTCATTCTATCTTCCAGGAGAATGTATCTAGACACCTAGGGGCTTGAGAAGTTAGGAAAATTCTACAATAATGGACCCCTAGCTAACTCATACACAAGTGGGTCAAGTTGATCTCCTTGGGAATGGAAAACTCTAGAAACATTTTACACAATTATGATTTATTTATTTATTTGTTTGTTTATTTTTTTTTTTGAATTATCTCAATTATGAAATAATTATTATATCATAATTATAATATTTTGGCAAAATAACTATAATAAATTGATCAATTATGTAATTTCACCCTTTTAACATGGGATAAATGTCACATAAGTAAATAAAAGGTGAAAAGAGATGCATTTTAGCCAAATAACTAAGGTAAGTTGAACTTGGGTTTCTCTAACTATAATAGAGTGGAAAACGGGGTTATACCAGATAACATCTCTTTTTAAATCATTGTGCGAATTTTCCACAAGAATATTCATCACACTTTGGTGGATCAAGGCTCCTCCATGCGTGTTATTTTAGTGTCCTACTGGAAGGGCTCTTGTCTCTTTGGAAATCACCACATCCAACACTACTCTCCAAGCCTTTAACGATCATAACTTTTTACGTGAAGGGGTTCTTGCAATTTTTTCCATTGAGTTAGGTGGAAAAACTATATATGTTGATGTTGAAGTTGTTGATGCCTCATTATATTACAACCTACTCCTTGGCCATAGTTGGTTTTATGTGATGACCACAGTCATCTCCTATGTATTCCATTTACTTTGTTTTCCTCATGAAGCCAAAATTTTCACAATCGAGCAACTTAAATATTGCGTGCCATCAACCTAGATTTCCACCACAAGAATTCTGTAACACTCGTGGGAGATCACCCTCGTAAATTTCAGAGTGTTGGCCTTGGACTCTTTAAAAGTTCCACTCTTATGGGAGTTTTTCCTCAACTCCTTCCCAACACTCCTATTCCTACACGATGGGAATAAATGATGGAAAATAGGGTTATAATGAATCTACATGATGGAAAATAAGGTTATAATGAATCTACATAATGCGAATAAATGAGTAGAAGGAGTGTTGGGTAGAAGGAATTGAGGAAAAAATACTCCTTTCGCCCAACACTCCTTTTGTTCCTACTCCTTCTACTCCTCATGAGTAGAAGGATGTATATTTCACGATGTTTTCACATGGTCTGAGGATGAAATGCCTGGCATTGATCCACAGATTTTCCAACACGAAATTGAAACCTATCCTAGAGCTAAGAATGTTCAGCAAAAACTCTGCTCGGTTAACCCATATAAGGTAGCCAACATTAAAACTGAGGTAGAGGAGGTTGATCAACCATCTATTGTTGAGGTTGTGCAAGGAATGGATGAATGAAAACTACACGTTGTTGAGTAGATGGTGGTGAAAGAAGCCTATGGACTTCATCCATTTGAGGGAACTCATGAGTGAGGTGGTTGCATTGACAAATTTTACAAGGGAACTTGACCTTACGACGACATTCACTAGTGCCCCCCCATGATTTTGAGGGTTGGTTTTGGATTCCTAAGAATTTTGGTTCTTTTATTTAAATCGCTTATTGTTCTTTTTACCACTAGATTCTTGGTTGTTTTTTTGTTGAGTAGACTTCACCATTAGAACATCGGTGGATTGATCAGGAGAGGGTGCTTTAGTAGACCTAGACGCACTTGTTGGGGCTTGAGATGTTATAATCAATCGCCCAAGATGGGCAACATGTTATCTCATGGAATCTGAAATAGACTCAATCAGACCATTGACATGTGGGCCAGGAACAATTTGGGAGGTCAATAATATTCCTAGGGGCATTAGGCAACACTTCGTAGAGTGTACCTAATTGTGAATAGATAAGATCCAACTGGTGGGTAGCTAAAATGACTTGTTCCTTGACAACAATTCGAAACTTGGACACATATTTTGCAATTTGGGGTCGGAGAGAATGAATGAACCATTTACATAATATTTCATCAGGTAACTTGGTTCTCACTAACCTCTTTCGATGACGACACTCATGAATGCGATCAGAAATTAATGTGGAATCATTTTGTTTGAAGTTGGACAAGAGGTTAGAGTCGATATCATATTGAGTAGCAACTGGAAGTG
Organism: Pinus taeda; assembly: GCA_000404065.3. Taxonomy (NCBI): domain Eukaryota; kingdom Viridiplantae; phylum Streptophyta; class Pinopsida; order Pinales; family Pinaceae; genus Pinus; species Pinus taeda. The sequence goes on along the minus strand of APFE031068619.1, from coordinate 55,693 downwards.
TGTCAAAAAGGTTTTGTGCTAGGGAAGAAAAGTCACCTTAGGATGCAGTATCGAACTCGATATACCACTTTGCAGCATCCCTAGTTAATGTACGTTGGAATAAGAAAAGTTTAATAGAATCATCCACCAAAGAATTAGATGATCACCATAAGTGATAGGTGGTAATGTGAGTGGATGGATTCTCACTAGGCTTCCATTCAAACTTCGGAATATCTGATGATAATTTGGCAGGCATGGGTGACCACTAGGGATCATGAAGGATGTGGTCATTATTCAATTTCATCAAGTCCGGTAAATCAAGAGAGGATAAGAATGAATTATGTAGTTGACTAAATGGATCACAGACAGAAGAGGTCCCTGAACAACCTTGTAGTCACCCCATGTAAGGAGTATAATGATGCATTTTCTAGTTAAAGAAAGGGTTCGCCCCAACATAAGACTGTTGCAAGCCATAATGACTCATAAATAGATGTTGCCCCTTGGGGTATGTACCTCTAGAGAGAAAAGGACCCCCAAGAGCATGTTTGATTATGGGGTTGAACTCCAGAGTAAAAGAAGGACCACTCTACGTAGTGGGACTGGCATAGGGAGAATAACTTGTATGTGTGACAGTACTAGCAACATGCTTTCCTCCAGGTAAACTAGCCCCTCCAGGAAAGGTTCTAGTAGGTGGCACCCCTTAAAACAAAAAACTATACCAGTCTTGCTACATGCTAGAAGAAAAGTTGCCCCCAGTTTGACTAGGAACAACTGATGATCGCCCCCACATATTTCCAGAAGTAACTATGACTAACTTAGGAAAAGGAATCGTTGGTTGAGTGAAGGAAGGAGAAATGAATCCTGACCCTACTGAATAACTAGGTTGAGGCACCATGGTTGTCTTAGGAGATGCTGTGGGCATGAAAACATTCAAGAAATTTGTAGGAGCTATAGATGAGACTAGTGGAATTCTCAAGAAGAAGTGAGAGGTGTGGACAGAGCAGTAGGTATAGACATGCTAAGAGGTGGTAATGATGGCATGGCAGTTCACACTACTGATGAAAAAGGTAACGAAGTCTCAAAATTTGCCATAGGATAGATAGATGAAAAGGTTACGAAATTATAGGAAGGTGTAGAACCATTAGGGTTAAGACACAAAAACACAAGTCCTAACGGATTGGTCAAGGGTGGATTGGTAGGAGCAACATAATTGTCTGCCAAAGTTTCAACAAGGACCAAACCAATATCAAAAGGACTAGGTATAGACTCCAAGATTATGTGTTCACATAAATCTTAAGCACCAACAAGAACTCTCCCTGCAGTTGTAATAATCCCACCTCGATCAGGAGGCAAACCATGAAGACGATGTGACTGTCGATGACCAAATTCATCCAGGGTGATAAATTGTAAATTAAACATGATTTAGTGAAAACACCCTAAGTCCAAAACTACTAACTCAGACCAATTAGCACATAATAGAAACATTATAGAAGATAGTGCATGCAAACCAAAATTCAAAGAAGTTGGCAGTGGAATGGTTATACTAGTGACCTCCTTCCCAACCCTTTTAGTGGTGAACGTGACACAAGTTCCCTCATAAGATGTGGAGCACCCCTTGAGAGGACTGAGAGAGTATGACTAATATCCATCTCAGGTATAGAGAAGATGAACCCAACCCTGTACTTGTGTATGAGCCATAAGATGATAGGCCACTATGGTCACCATTGAAAATAACACAACCTGGGGGGACAGTCACAATTCAAATCCACATGCAAGGGAAGGACACTTGAACACTAAAAAGGAGCCAAGACTAAAACCCCCTTGAGAGTTACCTCCCAAGTGGTCCGCAAGTGCTATCGAAAATGCTAATCACATCGTTTGTATGTGTGCAAATTTTGTTATATCATGTCACCTTAAACTAAGCAAAATGGGTCATGTCACCCAACCTAGACCAAGTGTGACCTCGTGCTTGACCCTTTTGTGAGGAGGGCTTCCCAGACCAAAACACTGCAAATGGATTTAACTCCCTACCGCAATATGCTAAGTTGATTTTGTAGTCTTGGAGCACTTAACTCACACTCCTATCTCCAACCCTGACCTAAGCTAGTGTTGGTGTACTACCAAAAAAAAGTAGAAAAGACGAATATGTAGCTATATGCAGTTTTCATTTTTGCTTCGATGAATTCTAACTACAAGAGGGTAAGAGTTTTCATAACATACCAATGCCTATTATGATTTACCTCTAACTAAATCTTCTTAAATGAAAAGTATCCCAAATTTAGTGAATTAATGACCCAAAAATAAATCAAAAGGAAAGTCAATGCAATCGAGAAAATACAAAAGAAAATTTACCAAGAAATAACACGAAACACTCCAAAAACTTCGCACCTAGGAAAATAAATCCCAATCAAACAACCACACTCAAAGCAATCAAACTGAAAGCCAAAAGTGAAAGAAGGAAGGCAATGCCAACAAGCTAAGGTTGTAGTACAATGGCTTAACTAAGGCCAATTTTCTACAAACGTCAAAACTATACCCTAGAGGTAGGAAGGCCTAAACAAAATCAAATGAGGGTGATTCAAAGCAATGAAAACACACTCAAAAGAACTTTTCTAGATGACAATTGCACAACCAATCACAACACCGCCAATTGTGACAAAAATGACCAAAAGAGGAAAGAGATCACTTAGAAACAAGTGAAAAAATTCAAACAAAGGAAAAATTTAAATAAAAAATAGATCTTAGTTGTTACTTGATGAACTAAATAGATATAAAAAATTGGAAACAGAGACGAGGACAATAACCCCAACCAAAACACACAAAACCTCCAAGGAAAACCTTAGAGTAGCACCAAAGGAAGGACCCTTAATAAAAAAAAACACCAAGAGTATGCTCAGATTTGATATGTTTCACAGTGGAAAGCAACAATAAGAAACAAATCCAACAAATAACAGCAAGTTCTGAAGAAAAACACCTGAAAAATCAAGCAAATAAGCTAAAAGAAAACCCAAAAATTGGGAAAATCAAATAGAAAGTAGATTGATTTTTCAATCAACCATATCTTCCTCATACAAACTCCATTTCAGGTGGTTTTTTTTTGTTTTTTTTAGGTAAGTTTAAAATAGTATTGCATGTATGTAATTAATTTTACTCGGTTTTGTACATAAAATAATAGAAACGAATAGAAAAAATAGGCGCGTGTGAGGGCGGGAGAAAAACAACTAGTCAATCTTCAATTGGCCATAACTCTCTCATATAAAGTCTATTTTCAGTGATTGGTTTTTTGTTTTGGGACAGAAATCTGATATGAATCCATATATATAGCTATTTTTAGCAAATTCTACATAGAAAAGAGAAAAAAATTGATAAAAATATCTGCGAATTCTAATTCTCTGATAAAAAAAATAAAAATTCATATCTAAGATCTGCTTAGATCTGAAGTAAGTAAAACCAATGGAGATAAAAAATAATCCAAACAACCATAAACAACTCAATGGGAGACCAAAAAATAACTAGATCCAAAGCAAAAGAGAAGAGATCTAAATACAAAGAGGGCAAAAGAAAAATTCTCTCATTGAAAGTACCAATTCTGTTGCAATTAATTATGCATGGAGTTATTGCTCCATGATCTCTTGACTAGTTGAGATCACCAGGCCGCAAGAGAAAAGACCAAGAGAGGTATAATAGTGTCCCAACCCAAATGATCAAACATGCATCAAGCAGTTAGTTCTACATACTACCAGGAAATATGTGTGCACCTGGCCTCCTCGCAGGTTGGGGAAGGATTTTGGGTATGATACAGATTCAAGCACCCACTCGAGAGATCTACCTCATCCACACCTAATATCGATCCCTACACAACCACAAAAAAATGAAGACAACATGTGACTATCCTCGGAAGATCATTAGATCAAAATATCATAGAAACAACTATAATGTATGCTAAATACAAATAGATACAGGGAAGGAACATATGTTTGTTTCTATTAATCATATAAGTGAAAGTACATCAGTATACCTTCAACAAATAAGATCCTTTCCTCCAGCTTGTAGTATGGTCTCCTCTCCCAATATAGTAGAGCTCTCGCGCTATAGTTTGGATACTCCCTCTTTCTCCTTTTGGTGAGATTATAAAGGCTCATTCTATCCTCCAGGGGAATGTATCTAGAGACCTTGCGAAGTTTGGAAACTTCTACAATAATGGAACCCTAGCCAACTCATACACAAGTGGGTCAAATTGATCTCCTTGGGAAGGGAAAGCTCTAGAAACATTTTTCATATTTATGAGCCTTTTTTCAATTATCTCAAATATGAAATAATTATTATCTCATAATTATAATATTTTGGAAAAATAATTATGAGAAATTGCTCAATTATGTAATTTCACCCTTTTAACATGGGATAAATGTCACATAAGTAAAGAAAACGAGAAAAGGGATGCATTTTAACCAAACAACTGAGGTAAGTTGAACTTGTGTTTCTCTCACTATAATGGAGTGAAAAATAGGGTTATAACACACTGCACAAATTTAAAAGACTAAAACATCCAACATCTCTCAAGCTTCATAATAAATAGAAATATTAAAATTAAAAAGTTATTAACTACATTGTATTATATATTATTTGCAGATGTATGTATACTATAATATAAGAGCTCAAATCATAAGTCTTGAATAGTAAGAAACATAGTTACAGTAACAAGAACTGTATTGAGATTCAAATTCAAATCATCATCGCTATGATTAAAATAAATACTATACATAGAACATATATCTAAAATCAAAAGTTGTTCACGAGCATTCATTTTCATTGTGATTAATAATAGAAGATTAGATAATCATCAAAAACTTATGTTTTATTAGTGTTTTTGGGAAATTCCATATAATTCAAATCCATACATGATCTTATGCAAAACAATAAGAACCCTGATTTACCACAGAATTTTCTTATATTCGTAATGAGAATGCTCAACATCTAAACTCACTAGCTAATTCACTCTACTATTTTAGCATCTTCTCTCTTGAATTATCCACTCCTGCATTCTCGGAAAAAATAGCAATAATTGTCTAATAAATCAAGGACACATAATAAGTTATAATTTATTTCTAAAACAAAGATATTTGGTAAAAATAATGCATGTGAAGATGGAAGGTATTATGTACATGAACCTACATTTATGTTTGTTGTCTAAAGAACTCGTCAAAATCCTACTACTTAACCACAAAAATAAATGCGTTCATCCCAATGGGGATTGGTATTTGGCTCCCATGAACCGTAATATGGGAAGAGGTAACTGCAAGAGTAAACAAGAAATTGCATCCAACAATTAACTTAGGTCATTTTAACACAATTAACAAATCTCAATAATTAAATACTAGTAAACATAAAAAAAAATCTACCAAGATTTAAGGACACTCACAATGTGTGAAATCATTGACCATGATCATTTGACTATTAGTTGTCTTTCAGATCCATGATTTCTTAAAGGAATTTATCCAACATAGATTTAATGAAATCGTTTATTGGATCAACTATAATTTCTAGCTTAACATGTTCATTGAGTATTTACTTCTCAATTTACATAGTCTCTTTTTGCAATTAGATAGGCAAGATAGAATTCTCTTCATTAATACTAACAAAGTAATTAGCCATTTGTTAATTTCTTTAGTATTAAAATCAATTACATCATCAAACTCTCTTGCCATTGACTATTTTAACCTCTCTAATTTAGTTATTATTAGATCTCTTGAAATTAATTTAGAATCACGTATGATGCATGGACCATTTAGATCTTGGACAATTTATACTGCTTTGAGACAAGCCTCACTTCTTGTTATGTTTATGCTTTCACATTAAAAAATAATGTTTTCTAGTGTATCGATTCTTTTAGACCATCCAAATTTGACTGGCTTCATTCAATTATCATTTGGGTGTCCTCTATACTTTTTGTATTGATCAAACAACAAACCAAGTCTTTGACTAAAAGTAAGTCATTGTCAACAGAATGATTGTCTTCTTTAACATTAATTTTAACCAAATCGAGAAATGAGTTAATTCCCTATGCTAAACACAACAAATCAGAAGTTGTTTTCTACCCATGTTCAATAATTTCTAATATATGAAATATATTAGTGATAATATTAGATTTTACTACATTAAGGAGTTTGATAGATTTATTAGGTATATGGGATGTGTCGAGAGTAGAAATTTCCAATGGTGGTGCCTGTATTTCCAGTGGAGTCATTAACAAAGGCCCTGGATTTAGAGCATCTTCTAGCTCTTTTATTATTGATTTTAGTATTAGGTTCTTTGCTTCCTTCTGGCCAACACACTCTACAAGTATGTTACAAATATCTTGATGCAATTTAATGAGTTTTTTGGATACAACGCCATACAGATCAACATCTGTTTCTACTTTATTAATAGCCTTTTTGATTACGAACTACTTTTTCAATTCTCATTTTTTAAGTACTATGGTGACCATTGAAAGAAGTGCCTTCTTTTGGAATTCACTCGATTTTTTTATTTTCTACTAAAAAAGTACTAACATAATCTGGTAGTATAGCATTGTCAATTTCCACGTTCATAACTTGTTTAATGCTTCTTGTTTTTAAGGGGATGTTTAGATTTGAATGATTCAGCTGCATGAATTTTGTATGGAATGAATTCCTAAGGAGGATCTGTGTCATATCTGCCACCTGATAGTTGACCATGAATCAATTTTGTACTTGCAGTATCCTTTCCCTTTCTTTGACTAGAGGATGGAGTTGAAAAAATACTAGATGTGTGAGGTGGAGATTGATGTGTAGGATTTGTGCCTCTTTGCTCTCCTAAGTTAAAATAGTGCAAAGACTCTAAAAACTCTATAACATGAGCTGCATTCTTCATAATGATTTATCCAACAGTGGATGGGAAAGAAATAAATTGATTTTTCTTTTTCTATTCAAATATAACTAGCCAATTACGGTATTGGCTACAAACTTCAGTAGAAACGATGGTTTACCTTTAAACCCATAAATTCTAATAGCTATATTATTTTCTCTTTCTTTGTGCACCCCTTTTCCCCACAATAAAACTTTTGCTTGGGAATATATGCAATGGGGCTCTTGTCTAGTTATCATGTAACTGATTTTCTTTCAAATACATCTTGGATTAGAAAACAAATTAAAGTAACTTCCTACTTCCATGTATGGGATACCAAAATTGCATTAGTTCTTCATTGGAATTGAATTTAGCTTTATGGGGTAAGTCATGAAACACATGGCTCAATACAAGGATTGTTATCAAGTATGCCATCATAAATAATCTACTGATTTTGGACAAAATGACTAATTCAAAAGCTAATTCATTTGAAACAAGATCAACACAGGCGAATAAAAAATATTTTTATGAGTAACAGAGCATATAGAGAATGGACTTTGAGACATTTGTTGTAGTTTTGGAATATCAAACAGGAACACAAAAAACAAAAGTATATAAACGGTTTTCTAAGCAAAGAAATATCTAGAGGAATTAGGGTCTTCTTCAATGCAAGTATAATCGTTCTTGTATTTTAATAAAAAAAATTGCGTAAAAATAGACAATTTCTCTAAAATCAAACACTTCTGGAACACATGCAACATTCTGTAACTCGTTATACCAAATATTAATACTATTCTTCTCTTCCATTTACAGGTTCACATATCGCTCATGCACAACCAGCTGTTAAAATATCTTATCGATAAGAGCAAGTGATTTAATTGTATCAATGAAAATAACTTCTTTGCTTCCTTTGCTAGCCTTTTATGCTTTATACTTTCAAAATATTCTTTGAATTAGTAGTGTTTTCAGTTCCCTTTAATTGTAGATTTCTCGATATGATAAATATTCACCATCTATTACTATTTGGCATGTGAAAAATGTTTTATAGGACACTATCAATAAATAGAAATTCAAGATACCAAATCTTCCATTTAATTTACACTTTGCTTTTTCCTTAATATCATCAATATACGTATAATAAGTGTCATAAGTTTATGAACTGAATTAAATATGAATTATTTATGTTCATCACAACTAGTGTACAACTTGTCAATAATAACTATAAATTGAAAGGTGTGCAAGGAAAATTACAAAGAAATATTGTACAGAAACGTGGGTAGTTATCTCTATTACAAAGGGAATTGATAGTTGGGTTGGTACCCACTACTATGTCAATGGTGATAGGCTCTATTTAATAGAAACGACTTTTTGTATGTGGAAACACTTCTCGTTATTGACTATGTGTCGATTCGCTGATTTTTCAAAAGAATTTTGAAACATCTTAATATTCATTTATTATCATTCTGACACACTCTACACAATGAAAGATTCTTTCGCTGTACTTGATGTTAATTTGTAATTTTGTGCTTCTTTCATTTGCGTTGTGCTTCTTTTACATTCATTACAATGAAAGCTTCATCCCCATTTCCTTAACAATGTCGGTTGAAACACTATAGCGTAAACACCATCTACAGAGAAATCAGATAAATCAAGTCCTAAACATCTATTGAAGAAGATCCATACTTTATATTCCACATCAATATTTACACATATTTGTTTTATAAATTTTATCATGATTATATAAAATATATTTCACAAGAAATACAAAATATATTTCCTTGAAGTGCATAGGCGTGGAACAAGCTTTCATTGTGTTTCTTCCACACATCCACATCTCCACACCTCTCATAATGAAAGCTTATTTCGTATCTCGCAGTGAAATTGATTTATTAATTTTTTGGGAGTTAAATTTGTGGTCACAATCTTTAACACTTTCAACAATCAATGGTAGAAAGGAAGGTCAATAAATCAATAATAATTACAATGGAGTCTTTGGCACCAACCAATACTTGGTGCTATTCTATAGTTTCCATGAAGAGCACTTCAACGAGAAGCTTAGGTTGAAATGAAGGCGAAGTAGGATTTTCTAAGCATATAAGTTTAAATGAGTTAATTTCATTGTGTGTACATGTGTGATCTAGATTTAAACAAGAATGCAACAAAATACAGATATAACCATCAATACAGAGATGTAGTGGAAATAATACTTCATTTCTTTAATGTAAAATATTGAAACATGCTTACAAATAGAAATGGAAATAAACCAGCTAAGGCGATGGTAGCTTACTCTGAGAAGAGATGTGGCAATACATGCCTCTGAACTATGTTACAATGAGGCTCAAAGGCCTATTTATTGTTGAGAAACATTAGAAAACCCTAAACATCCAAAAATCTAACCCTAGGAGATGAAGCGCCAAACTATGGGCCCCATTTTGGGTAAATTGGTACATCAACTTCCCGGGGTCGTAACTCTTTCATATGATCTCCATTTGATGTGCACAATACCTTGTTAGAAAGATATAACTGAGGAATACAACTTTGGGAAGAGCATCGTTGGTCCATGGATCCATGTTGTTCCAAGTTTTCCCGAAAAATGTCGTTTAGGGCCTCAAAACGGCTCCGGAAGTTCGAAACCTGAAAAAATTCTAAAAATAGTAGATTGTGCTACAATTAAGAAAATTGAAAAACTGAAAGAGACAATTGTGGGGGTCCAAGTGGGATAGGTGGGTGGCCACCAACATCTACCTAGATCATTCCTCTGCCTTAGGAAGCAATGGTCCCCATTACGTTGAGTTCCTCCATGAGATGAAGAAACCTTTGCTGAACTTGGTCCCTGGCGAGCTGTTCTGCAAGCTCTGATGTGTCTAGTAATGGTGGGTGTTTTCACCTGGATTGAACCTCAGGCTGAAAGAAGGTAATGCCAGGGTAACCACAAACCATGCTTAGCCAAGTAGCTAGTCCTACTAGTCTGGGAGAGGGCTCTCTCCGTAAGGATCTTAGCCAAGATGATTGGATCAGGAAAAGGATTTTAGGCTAGGCATAGTAGCATGAAGTTTTGATTGGATTTTGAAGGGGTTTTGTTGGATCAGGAGGAGTTGGACAATTTAGGTCTAGGGAATTAGGCCAAAATTGTAGGGTGTTCAATGGGGCAAGGTAGGCATAGGCTTTAGCACTCAAGAGCTTGATGGGATGAGATGTTTTAGACTGGTGAGAAGCTAAGAAAAGCATGTGAAACCATGGAACCTGCCTAGACTATAGAAAACATGAAAAGCTGAATGGTTTCCCAAGGCAGAGCATTGATACAATGAATTCCGACTATCAACTTGAAAACATTCAACTAGAAGCAATGAAATGATTAATGGAATACATAAAAACATATTAACATATGATCACAAAATAAGAACTGTACTAAAACTCATACCACATGGATCCCATAAAAATAGTTGCAATTCTTTCTAATCTCCTGCCGAATTACTTACAAAAGTTGTATAATCAAGGTCTGAGCATCCAGCTGAGTCCAACCCTTTACAATGAGAATGAAGAAGAAGATATATACATGAACCTCCTCCCATCCTCAGGGGTCTAATCCTTAATATGAGGATCTAATCTAACTAATATTGAACAAGAAACAAGAATATAGGCATTTCAACAACTTGCCTCTAAAAGTGAAAAACTGATTCATTTGAGCTCAAATTGACTTCTAAAGCAATGAATCTACCCTCTATTACTATTTATCTATCATAATTAAATTCCAACTCATAATTTAAAATGGTGAATCATCATCCATAAGAGAGAATCCATGATCATAGTCAAAAACTGGAAAAATATGCCTCCTGAGCAAAATCTGCCCTACGCGTAGTGCCACTGGCCCAACGCCCAGCGCCAATTTCAGGTCCATTTTGGAGGCCTTTCCGGAATCCACATTGAGCCCATGATAGCTCATGGGAAAGGTCTTCAAGTTGAATTTACAAAACACCTGGAATTGCTGCATTTGAAGCTCATTTCACCCCTTAAAAATTGATTCTCCCAAGGTTTCTTCTGTGTGTCCAAAAGTGGCAGAATGGTCATTTTTAGGGTGTTTTTTGACCTTTTGGTGGACCAGTTCTGCCCCCAAAAAATTGAAACTTTCTAGGGTGCATGTCCTCATTGATATGAATCTAAAAATGCAAACCATTTCTTCATTGGGTGCCCCTAGGAAAAGTGCAGTGCCAATGGCGTTGTGCGTCTAAGCAATTTTCCTGTGTGTAGAATTTCAAAAATTGGAAAATGACAAAAATTTCTCCAAACTTGCCAAAAATTGGTGAGAAGCACCATCATCAAGTGTCTTGATGAGACAAGGAAGCTTCAGTAAGCATCCTAAGCCTACCCTCCTGCTTTTTTCCTTTCAAGGCCCACCTAAGCCTAACTTTCATTTTCTTGACCCTCATATTGCAAATCTTGTTTTGGGTCTTGTAATGTTAGGCCATGTGTCTAATCATCTGATTGTCTCTATTGGCCTTCTGTAGCAAATTATCAAGGTGCAAGTTGACCCTCTCAAGCCAAGTCTCTCTATCATCTTCAATCTCCTTCTTAATAGGAGTCAAAGTGACTCTTGTCTCTTTGCCACTTTGTCGTTTCATCTTGAGCATTTCTAGCTCCATGAGGACTTGTTTATCACTCAATTGCTTGTTTTCTTGCTCCAATATGTGATGACATATTTGGCCCTCTCCAAATTGTCCACCAAAGCTTGTACATGAGCTTCCCTTTCTTGTATGATGATACCTTTGATGGTTTCTTCGTCTTGAGCCTCTAAATCAATAATTTCAACTCCATGATGGGTATACAGCTGCTCCGGCTCATCATGCACAGTCAAGTCAAAGTCTCTTTCCTCCTCATCATCAATACTCTACTCTGGCATCTTTTCCTCTCCTTTGTGAAGCTGTTGCACCTATACCTACTGTGTTGATGAAGAAGGCAAAGCCCCTTCCACACCCTGTGGAGCTAGCATTTGCCTATGAGCTGATGAAGAAGGCAAGGTCCCTTCCACCTCCTGTGGAGAAAACACTTGCCTATCAACTGCAAATAATCTCCTTGTGCCCCTCTGATATGTCATGTAAATAGGCACCTCAATAGTTTTAGTCTCCTTGACCTCCTCATATGCTTTCACCTGAATACTGCTAGAAGGTCCCCCTGCTTCTTGAGACACTGGTGGAGGAATTTGTGGACCCTTGAAGATGTCATGAGAAATAAATGTCTCCCAAGAGATGTTGAGGAGACTGAGATGATGAAGCACAATGATCCTGATCAGGGAGTAGTGATAGAGACTACTCATCTGCTGAGGGTATGACTTCTTCTGGATGAAATGAGCCATCTCTCTGTATTCCTGAACAAGAAGTAAAGGAGGTTTAACATCCTCACCCTGGTAAAATGCATGAGGAGCCTGATGTGATAGGTATACAAATTGGAGAATCTGCCCTCACAAGTGAAATAGTTCATGATGATTTTTATCATGGGGACATACTTGTCTTCGAGAAATCTGAAAGGAAAAAGTCTGTTCACCTCATTTTTATGCTGGGGTTTTATATAGGCTCATAGTAGTGCTCGTCCAGGTCCTGGGCCTTGTACCACTTCTCCCCTACATTTGGAATCCTGGTGGCATCTCAAATGATGGAAGGTGAAACTGTGAAAGTTACCCCAACAAGAGTTACCTTGCTGCCTTGAAGATGGGCTACAAAAAGTCTAGTGAGTTCCAAGTGATATTGAACTCTCTCCACCTACTCACAGAACTCATTGCAGCTAGGATATCTGAAACATGTGATAGCCAACTGAGAGGCCTGCATTTCCCTAAGGTCTGATGGCTCTTCTTTGATAATCTTACCTCCCTTGTGTGGTTTTCTCTGTTGTCTAGCTCTATCTACTGAGGTGTCACTACCTCTGTTTGCCTCCTCCTCATAGTCTCGGTCCTCTTGGTCCATGTTTGCAAGGTTGAGGTTGTATGAAGGGGATGAGTGAAAGTTTTTTAGCAATGAGGGGATGGGAAATGACTTTATGGGCTAAAAATGAATGAGGGAGAAAAATGAGAGGAAGGGCTTGTTTTGAGAAATTGCCCTTGGGGAAGAGGGGTAAAAGGGATGGAAATGATATGGAATAGGGGTAAAGGGATAAAGGGATAGGGAATTAGGGATAGGGGAAGAGTTTAGAGCTGTAGGGATAGGTGATAGGATGAGCAATGATGGTTTAGGGTTTTAGGTACCACTAGGGAGATTTTTAGGGTTTCATGTTTATCACGGAAAATGATGCTTATAAGTTTGATTTGCAAACCAAAACTGAAGTGAGGGATGTCAGCTTACTTGCAATGATGGAAAGAGAGAGAAATTTGAGGTTTGTTGAAAGTTTTGAGGCTTTTCTAGCCTTCCTGATCAACACACAACATCGGTGCCCAGACGCATAGCACCACCCTAGAAGTGCAGCGCCAGCGTAAAATTACACTGTGGAAATTCCCCAAACGCGCAGCGCAGGTCTCAACGTGCAACGCCATTGTAAAATTACACTGTGGAAATTCCCTAGATGCGCAGCACTAGTCTCAACGCGTAGTGCCAAGCCTTTAACACGTAGTGCTAACTTGCTTGCCTCCGAAGCGCAGTGTCGCTCTGCCAACGCGCAACACCACTCAACCACTACTGAAAAAGCGCAGCGCCATCCTCCAGAAGCACATCACCAACCTTCTTTCGCCCTAAAATCACTCAAGCTTGCCTCTTCTTCTCACTTTTTTGACTCCTTTCTTGCTAATGAGAATAATGAACTTGGAAATGAAATGTGGGAGCTTAAATAGGAGTATATTTTGATTTTTCATTTGAAAAACCCACTTTCTAATGTTTCTTGTCCTTCTTCAAAGCTCTGTTTTAATGCCTTTTTCTTCTTTGTGTCTTTGTAGGTGGATAAACGCTCAACTTGAATTGATTTTTGTAGTGTTTCTTCGTCTTGCAGTAAGGAGAGATGGTTTGGTGCAACTGGGATCAATTATTACATATAGTGACTTAAAATTACATATGAAATACAATTAAACTAAAATACTCGATTTTCACCTCAAAAACATGTTTTTGAGGTGAAAATTACATTAGGTTAAAAGATAATTATTCAATGGCTATGATCTACAAACCATCATGCTTAACTTGTTCATCATCCTCATATCCTTGCTAACCTTTATTTACACTTTAAAATCAGGCATCTTGACCTTGGAAATGAAACCCTAAGACCTAATGAAACATGCCCTATGACCTAATGGAAAGCATGATTTCAAATTGACCATGAAACCATAATTGAAGACAACCTGAAGAAGGGTCAACACGTATACTCTATGAGGGAAAAATTTGATTTCAGAAGAGAAGACAACCATCAATGGATCAACTTGACATGACCTAATGATATAATGTGAAAATTTTTAGTATGGGACACCTAAAATGACAATGCAAAGAACAAATTTTGATATTTTATGGAAGTATTTAGATACTGACACTAACATTGGCCTTATTGGGGATGGTAGCTCCTTGGCGGTTTCAAGAACACCGTATACTGAGTGTCTCATCCATTGGGGAATACGGTCAAAACAAAAAGCGAAAAATGACTCAATACAAACTGAAAACTGACTCAACCAAACTGAATCTAAACTTGACTATAAACCAAATCAACCAAACTTGAGACTAATCATTCAAAATTTACAGCCTTCACTTCGGGCCCCAAGCTCAGATGACAGTGTACTTGAAAACTTGTAATGAAAATCAAATTGGGATATACAATGAAGGTGAAGTAACTTCAGGGGACAACCTCAAAAGTAGTAGTGCTTCAGGAGCCTACCATTCACCGGCCCTCCTGAACAATCCTGACCATCCATTTCCTTCATAAAAAATGCATTCTGTCCCTAATAAGCTGAGATTCTAGATGGTCCTTTCCATAAATTGTCAAACTTACCATGCTTTCTCTTTTCCTCATTCCGTGCATCCCACCATAGCACTACATCTTCTATCTAAAACTTTCCTCCTTTGGTTTTGCGGTCATAAATCTTCTTGATCTTCTCTTGCAACTGGAAAGTGTTTTGTGAAACCTCTTCCCTTGTTTGCTGAAGGTGAATCATTTGATTAATTCTGCGCTGAATATCATCCTCTTCGCTGCCAGCTTCTTGTAACAATCTCATGACCAGGACTGCAATTGGTGTAGGAAATACTGTATCAAAACCATAAACCAACTCAAAAGGTGACATACCTATGGATTTCTTGCTGCCCACTATGTCGGCCCACAAGGAATTAATAAGATTTCGATGCCAATTCTTCTTGTTTGCCTCCAACATTTTCTTGATAATATTCACCAAGGATTTATTTGATGACTCAACCAATCCATTGCCCTGCGGGTAGTATGCCATGGAATGACCCAATGTGATATTGTACTTGTTTCAAAACTCAACCATATTCTTGGACTTAAATTCTGTTGCATTATCTATTATAATCTCGTGAGGGCACCCAAAACGAGACAAGATATTAGATTCTAAAAATTGGATAATTACCGTGTCCATGGCTTGTCTTGTCGGAATGGCCTCAATCCACTTGGTGAAGTAATCGGTAGCTGTCAAGATCCATTTGTGTTGTGCTAATGATGTAGTATGGATTTCCCCTATGAAATCAAGTCCCCATTGCTGAAAAAGTGCATTTACTTCAACTGGCTTCAAAGGAAGAAGAAGTAATTTCCATTTTCCTTGAAAAACTTGGCATTCATGGCAGCCCATTGCTATCTTATATAAATCTGAAAACAAAGTTGACCAATAATAGTCTTCTCTCATAGTTGTTGTTTTCCAAAACAAATGACCATCACAATCACCTCTATGAAAATCATTCATTCCCTACTGAGCTTCATCTTCAACCAAACAATTAAGAAGAACTCCTCCTGGATCTTTCCAATAGAGAGCACAATTTAAAATGCAAAATTTTGCAGACTTGAGTTTAAGTGATCTACCTTTACTTCTTGACATTCCAGGAGGTGGCGAACTATGCTGAAGAACATAAAATATATTAGAATACCAAGGTGATTTGAGAAACATTTCTGATACCTGAATGAGTGAGCCACCATCTTCGTCTTCTGACATTGTTGCAATAAGATTTATGTCTATAGCATGCAGATTTGATTCAGCCATCAGTTTTTCCAAGCCTTGTCCTTTGATTAGTTTGGTAGGTTTAATCTCAAGATCATACTCCAACATTGTTGCTATCCACTTACCTCTTCTTCCCTCCGGACCAGTTTGCATCAGAACATATTTGACTGCTGCATTAGGAACATTTGCTATAGTATGTGAATGCAAAATGTATACTCTGAAATGTTTCAATGCTTTTGTAAGAGCCAATTCTTGTTTTTCAATGATATTGTATAGAAAGGTGGCATCTCGAATAGTCCTACTAAAGAAAGCAATAGGTTGCTCCACTTGATCCCTCTTTTGCATCAATACTGCAGCCATGGTGTGCTTGGATGCAAATGAAAAGATAATAAAATCATGAGTATAATCAGGACTATTCAAGAGTGGGGTTGTGGTCAAAGAAAACTTTACCAAATTGAATTATTACATTGCATCCTTAGTCCATTTCATAGTGATGTCCTTCTTCAACATATTATTTATTTCATGTAAATGTTTGGCCAAATTTGGTATAAATATGTTTAAGAAATTCATCTTACCATTGAAAGCCTGAATCTCCTTTTTGTTGCGTGGAAAGTCTATATCCTGAATTGCCTCCAACCTTGAAGGATCAATGCAAATGCCATCTTTAGAAATTATATGACCAAGAAGCTTACCCTCGTCCATGGCAAAAATACTTTTCTTTGGGTTTAGAGAAATCCTGAACTTTCTACATTTCTAAAAGACAATGCTCAAGTGGTCCAAGTGTTCATTATCAGAACTAGAAAATACCATCAAATCATCTAAATAAACTACCAAGAAAACATCTTTGTCATTAGCAAAAGCTATGTCCATCGCCCACTGAAAAGTGGCTCCGACATTCTTCAATCCAAATGGCATTTTGGCATATTGAAAAGTTCCCCAAGGTGTTGTGAAGGCAGTTTTTTCTTGGTCTTTTTCATGCATCAAGATCTGATTATAGCCTGAGTAACCATCAAGTAGTGACATCCATGATGCTCAACTACTCTTTGCAGAATATGGTCCATCTTAGGAAGTGGGTAATTATCTTTTAAGGACACTTTGTTGAGGTTTTTGAAATCTATGCACAATCTTATCTCTCCAGTCTTCTTTCATACCAGGACCAAATTTGAAATCCAATCAGAAAATCTAATTAGAACAATGATGCTAGCTTTAAACAATCTATTTACCTTTTTCTTGATGGATGGAAACATCTTTGGATTGATTCTTCTCAACTTCTATCTAAAAGGCTTTTGCTCCGGATTGATAGGAATAGTATGCTGAATGATATCCTTCTCATACACCTTCAAATCTGAATAATCCCAAGCAAAGACATTAGACAACTCAGAAAGTAATCTAACACACTTAGCCTTTACTTCTGGAGACAATGTTTTAGATAACTTTACAAGCTTGGGCTTGTCAGCTGTTCCAATATTTACATCTTCAACTCCTTTGCCTGTAGGAACCAAGCTCGATTTTCTTGCCACATCATCCTGATCAAAAAGCTCCTCCAAAGGTATGAGACCTCTAGGAATAATATTATCCTTCAGTTGTAAAACATCCATCTAATTTACCTCAATCTCTTGTTCATCGGAATCACAATCATCATCAATGGAAGCATTCTTAAACTTTCCTTCATTCTGTAAAAAGGCATTAATTTCATTATCATCCCAAAACACTTGCCAATACCTCAAAATTATCAAGAACAACAGGCCTATGTTTGACATGAATTTCAAATTTGTTGCTAGAATTCATTGGAATCTTCAAATTTCTAGTAGCAGTGGCAAGTGAATATGATGTTTTGAGTTCGGGGTACTGCTGTCAAGGTATATTCAGGAAACATCCTCAAAATATCCAGAACTACATTTTTGTAGGCTCTCATCCGCGAATGTTTTGCTTGATATTCTCCTTTTACTTGTTTCATCACCAGTTCTGAATCACCATAAATCGAAATCCTTTTCGCATTCAGTTTCCTTAAAATTTTAAAACTTGTAATCAAAGCCTCATACTCCGCTTCATTATTAGAGCAATCAAAAGCTAACTTGTAGGAACGTACTCTAACATTACTTGGGACTTTGGCAGGTTGGAAAGTAGGGCTTCGAATCCAAATTCCAATACCAGCACCGTCCTTACCCACAACGCCATTGAAGTCCATGCTCCAAAGGCCGGCTTCATCTTCTAGATGCTGAAATTCTGCTTCCTTCTCTACCTTACCTTGGATGACTACTTCATTTTTCTACTCTTCACTGACCTTTTTCTGTGGTGTGGGCTGCTCAGAAGAACTTGCTATTTTTTCTTTTTCTTGATTAATAACTGCTCTAAAATTCTCGGAAATTTCTGGCACATCATCTACTTCTACAAGCTGAATATCTGCATCATTCAATCCACTATCAGAGCACAAAACAAAGGACTCTAAATCAGTATGTACAACATTTATTGGATGATTCACAAACTTCTCTTTACTAGTGATCATATACTTCATTTTCATTTCCCAATACAACTTCCTCAATTGACCAAAAACAGGAATGGTAGCATAAGAGAAGTCAAGTTGTAAAGTGCCTTTGAGTTTAGCACCCCAAGATCTAGACAAGAGCATACCAAATCGAGGCGGTATATTAGCAACTACCACATCCATTAAGAAATTTTTGGCTGGGATTTGATCTAAAGAAACCACCAGATCTTTGATGAGACCAATGCAACGAACTCTACCAGAGTCAAAAGAGTACAAATAATGATATTTTCGGGTGATATCTAGGCCCAACTTTTCCATAATGGATTTACACATCAAATTGTAAGAAGCTCTAGAATCTAACATAGCATTATGGAGAATAGACTCATGTAGTCTAAGACTCAGATAAAAGGGAGGGACTTCACTATCTTCAGGTTGACCTTCTATGGCTGGACCAAAAATGAGTTCGGGATGATCATCCTCAACATTCACCATGTCTAACAAAGGATCAATTTGCAATATTCTAGATACATGGTGTTTATAATTGCTATTCTTAACCAACTCAGTCAAAGGAATGGACACTTTTAATTTAGCAATTTCACTTTCTAAATTAAAGGATGAAACCTTTTCTACCTCTTTGACAATAATGTCCTTCTTATCTTCTTGCTCTTTTGCTGCACTATCTTTTTTCTGATTGTTCTTCTCATTTGCAGTGATACTTGTTGATGGTACTTTGCTGGGATTCAGATCAACAAGCTCTTTCCCTTTCTTCTGAGAGTTTGAGGAATCATTCTTGGATTGCACATCCTTTCTTTTATGAATGGGATTGACCAGTACATCTCTTCTCCTTAAAGAGTATTGCCTTTGTTGTGAAGACAAAGCATTCATATAACCACGTTGATAATCATCAGATTCAGCCTCCAAAACCACATCATTTGCTAAGATGTAATCTTAATCCCTTTGAATGTCTGTAACTTATGCATATTCTTCATCTTCAGTCAGAAATATAGGAATGTCGTCAGTAGTAAAAAAGTGATTTGTTTCAATTACCGGATCCTCATTATCTTCTTCTTCCATTCCTTGAACATAATTCTGCTATAAGGGAGTTCTAGTTTGATGTTGTTGTGCTGGTTGTTCTGGTGCCTTATGTTCTCTCTACTTGATTTAGAATTGGGGCTGCTTCTGTCCTCTAAAATTTGGATTTTGAATTGGTGGTTCAGGCCTATCTATGATGGTTAACCGTTCAACCATCCTTTCCACTATTCGAATCAATGTATCCATATTTACATATGAAGGAGATGCTTCTTCTTTTATGGTCACTCTTTTCTCTGATCTCATTCTTTCTCTTTTGGCCAACAATTTTGCTTCTACACTCACTGTATTCTTTTGCATGTCTTCTAGTGTGGTAGGATCATGTTCCTGCAACTGATATGCCATATCAACATCGAAACCGTCTAGAAACTTGAGCAAAGCCAATCCCTTCGGTGGCTTAATATTGGCCAGAATAGCATTGTATACTGCATTAATCCTCACACATTAGTCTTGCACAATCTCGTCGGTATTTCTTTTGATGTTCTCATACTCAAACAAAATCTGAAGTGGATTCTTCTTCACCTCCCACTGATCCAGGAATTGCCTATGGAGGATTGGTAAAGAGGTGATAGAAGCAATTGGTAAAGCTCTGAACCATTTTCAACTTCACCTCCAAATATTTGTACAAACAATCTCATCAATACATATTCAATTTCTACTTGATGGAGGTCAAAGAAATCATTCATTCTATCAACATGTTGTTGAGCTATAATGGTTTGAGTGGCATCAAAGAAATGAATCTTGGTTTGATAATCAGTGGGCATGGCACCAAGATTCTGAGGTAAAACAAGGGGTGCATACCGGGCAGCCATAAATCGAGGTGGATTTAAAACAAGGATTGGACTACTAGGAGTTGATGGAGTAGTTGATGGAGAACTCGAAGGAATAGGTGATTGATGGGGAATGATAGGTTGATGGGGAAGTGAAGGTATGAATGGAGGTTGGGAATGAATTTCAGAGGTTGAAGGGAATAATGATGAATTGTGGGTAGTGGACACTAGTTCGGAAAACTCAGGGATCTTAGCAGTAGTGAGGGATGATTGAGGGGAATTTAGGATATACTCATCAATTGACCGGTTAGCCTTTTGAACTTCAATATCTGCAATAAACTCTAGATCTAGAACTATATCATCAAGTGAACTTTTAGACCTGGTATTGAATAGGGAAAGGTCAAATGATAGATCAAATGGGAGGTCTTCTAAAAACAACCACTTGTTAGGGCAAGAATCTACTTTTATTGAAGGCATGGTATTGACTGAAGTTTCTTGTCTTTTGAGTCTTCTTGAAATTAGATTAGGATTATCCACTACATTTGGATCTGGATTGGCCCTAGTGTACTTTCTCGAAGCTAGTGTGCTCAAATTTCGAAGTTATATATATTTCTTTACAACTTTCCAATTTAGCCTAGTAAATTCTAAAACTCATCATCCATAAGCTTAAGAATTCAAATGAAATATATTACTGGGGTGATTAGTATTTCATTCCCCAGTATGGTCGCCACTATGTTATCACCTGGATCGAACCTCAGGATGAAAGAAGGCAATGCTAGGGTAACCACAAACCACACTTAGCTAAGTAGCTAGCCGTACTAGGTCGAGAGAGGGCTCTCTCCATAAGGATCTTAGCCAAGATGAATGGATCAGGAAAAGGATTTTAGGCTAGGTATAGTAGCACGAAGTTTTGATTGGATTTTGAAGGGGTTTTTCCAGATCAGGAGGAGCTGGACAGTTTAGGTCTAGGGAATTAGGCCAAAATTGCAGGGTGTTCAATGGGGCCAAAATGAGGCTCAGACTCCTTGATACCCAACTATGTGTGAAGGGTATGAAAAATGTTTGTGAAATCCCGCACATCTTGGTCCCTTCCTTGCCACATCGTGGTCCACTTTATATATTTTTCCTCATGGCTTTTGACAGGGTAGTACTGCTCATTGATGGAATCCTGGAATGAATTCCAAGTGGGTGTGACTGAAAATAGTGAGCTCGTACTTTCAAACTTCTGCTCGCAGTAGGTTTCCCACCAGTCCTTGACATGGGGGGCTTCTTTCAGAAGAACGAAAATAATATTTTCCCACCTAGAAAAATCATGAACAAAAAAATGCCCTTCTAGTATATTTAACCATTTATCTACGGCCTTTACATCTATCTGATCGTCGAATATGGGGATTTCATAGTTAACTTGTACCTTAAAGGGTGTGGAATTTCCAGAGTAGTTGCTGGAAGCCAATGTGTCGCCCCTGGGTAGCCCCTAAAGGATCTGGGGAAAGTTTTCCATCATCGTGTTTCTTAGTCACTTGAGGTCTTCCTCGAGCAAGATTTTGATAATATCTCCTGCCCCCTCGTCTTTCTTGTCTTCTACCATGGGAGGCCATCGAGATTTGTGAGGCTGGTCTTGCAAAGGTTCGATGAGTTCAAGCCCTAACTCCTTATATCCCAACCTCGTTGGGGACATGCAAAGAAAAACAGAGAAAGAGCAAACCCTCTGATACCACTGGTTTGGATTTAAACAATAACATGACAAAATACATATATAACCATAAATACAGAGATGCAACATAAATAATACTTCATTTCATTAATGTAAAATACTGAAATATGCTTACAAACATAAATGGAAATAAACGAGCTAGGGCGATGGTAGCTTATCTCTGAGAAGAGATGTGGGGGCTACATGCCTCTGAATTGTGTTAAAATGAGGCTTGAAGGTCTATTTATTGTTGAGAAACAATGGAAAACCCTGAACATCGAAAAACCTAACCCTAGGAGATGAAGCACCAAACTATGGGCCCCGTTTTGGGTAGATTGGTACATCAACTTCCCGGGGTCGTAACTTTGGCATATGATCTCCATTTTACGTGCACAATACCTCATTAGAAATATCTATCCGATGATTACAACTTTGGGTTGAGAAACATTAAACAAAGGACCCATGTTTCTCCTAGTTTACCCAAAAAACATCATTTAGGTCCTAAAAAAGGCGTTGGAAGTTAAGGACCCGAAAAACTGCTAAAAATAGTAAACTGTGCTACAATTAAGGAAACTAAAGAACTGAAAGAGACAGTTGTGGGGGTTCAAGAGGGATAGGTGGGTGGCCACCAACATCCACCTGGATCATTCCTCCCCCCTTAGGAAGAAATGGCCCCCATTGCGCTGAGTTCCTACATGAGATGAAGAAACCTCTACTAAACTTGGTCCTTGGTGAGTTATTCTTGAACCTCTGATGTGTCTAGTAATGGTGGGAAGCTTGGTTGAGGATGGTCCATGTTGAACACTTGGTGCAAGTGAAGTTATGGGGGAATGCTGTGCTCTAAAGCATTGTTTCCCACAGTCTTAGTACAGGTGTAAGGACCATGTCGGAGTGGTCTAACCTTCTTATGGGCTCTTGTAAGGTGTTCTTTCTGTAGATGTAACTAGACTTTGTCACCCACCTGAAACTTGTATGGCACCCGATGTTGATCATGTCACTGCTTGTACTTGGAATTTTCTAGAATGGAGTGGCGATAAATCAACCCATTGGGTAGAGGTGCTCTAGAAGTTAGATCGGTCAAATGCTTGACCTGACAATGCAACGGTACCCCTGTGGGTGAGGAGAAGATGACTATATCTCTCTGTTGCTACTACTACGTGGAGGAACCCTTTGCGGGGGTCATGGATGTGGTGATGATCTTCCCCTTACTTTGGGGGAAAACTAGATAGAAAATGAATTTCCTAGTCTGGGAGATGAGCTTCCTGCATTTCTTAGCAATAATTAAAGAGGTGGCAGTAGGTGGGGCTACCTCCGGTATCCTGTATAATGAATTACCCAAAGAAATAATAAAAGTGCGAGGCCTTGACTCATACACAGCATGTCACCTCCATAAGTATGGTTGGCCTAATAGTACATCACAAACGTCAAGAGGTGCAACATCACACAATACCTCATGTGTGAAGGGCTTGATGCTGTAGAGAAGGCACCACTGCTAGCGGACTCAGATATCTCTTCCTTGGTGAAGCCACCCAATACTGTACGACTGCGGGTGTGGTGTGGTCTGTAGGCCCAACCGCTTCACAGCCTCTGCTAAAATGAGGTTCTTTTGGCTCCCACTATCAATAATGAATTGCAGCGACAAAACCTTCACCCACATTTGTGAGTGGAAAAGTCGCTCCTCCTCCTCTAGATCTTCGAGCTCATTTTTCTCGATCTTTGTGGTGGCAAGAGTGGCACTAGGCTCCACATCAATGATCTACTTCTCTTTTCCATTCCCCTTGTCAGGTTCTGACTCAGGGTTGGAACATGCATTTGATTCTAAAGCCTTCAAATCGGCCACCAACAACTGCTTGGTCCGACACTCACTTGTGTTGTGAGTGGGGCTCTTATGGAACTCGCACCACTTTCTTGTGTCCTTCTTTAACTTTGTGGTGTTGTTATTTCCTTGTGTCTTTGATGGGTTGTCTTGGGTCACCCCGCCTTGGATTTGTCCTTTGTTTTTCAGATTCAAAAATCCAAAGTTTCGCTTCTTTTGTTTAAACTTCTGCTCGATTTTGATAGAGTATCGGTACACTATGCTAAGAAAGGAGATGTTCAAGAAATCCATCTCATCATGGATGTATATGTGTAGGAAGTTGCAATATTTGAGTACAAAATGTAGCTCAGAGTCCTTGATACCCAACTGTGTGTGAAGGGTATGAAAAGTGTTTGTGTACTCTGTCACATCTTGGTCCCTTACTTTCTGCAGCGTGGTCCACTTTATGTATTTGTCCTCACAGATTTTGATAGAGTAGTACTACTCCTTGATGGAATCCAGGAATGAATTCTAAGTGGGTGTGGCTGAAAATAGTGAGCCCGTAATTTCATCCTTTTTCTCGCAGTATGTTTTCCACTAGTCCTTGATGTCGGGGGCTGCTTTGAGAAGAGTGAAAATTATCTTTTCCCGACTGGAAAAATCATGAACAGAAAAATACCCTTCTAGTAGATTTAACCATTTATCTATAGCCTCTGCATCTATCTGATCCTTGGATATGGGGATTTCAAAGTTAACTTGTACCTTAAAGGGTGTGGCATTTGCAGAGTAGCTATTGGAAGCCGATACGTCACCCCTAGGTAGCTATTGAAGGATCTGGGCAAAATTTTCCATCATCGCGTCCCTTTGTCGCTCAAGGCTTCTTCGAGCAAGATTTTGATAGGATCTCCTACTCCCTCGTCTTTCTGGTCTTTCACCATGGGAGGTCGTCAGGATTTGCGAGGCTGGTCTTGCAAAGGTTCGACCAGTTCAAGCCCTAACTCCTTATATCCCAACCTCGTTGGGGACATCCAAATAAAAACAGAGAAAGAGAAGACCCTATGATACCACTAATTCAGATTTAAACAAGAATGTTAGAAAATACAAATATAACCATAAATACAGAGATGACACATAAATAATACTTCATTTCATTAATGTAAAATAATGAAGTATGCTTACAAACAGAAATGGAAATAAACAAGCTAGGGCGAGGGTAGCTTATCTCTGAGAAGAGATGTGGCAGGTACATGCCTTTGAACTATGTTACAAGGAGGCTCGAAGCCCTATTTATTGTTGAGAAACAATGGAACACCCTAAACATCCAAAAACGTAACCCTAGGAGATGAAGTGCCAAACTATGGGCCTTGTTTTGGGTAAATTGGTACATCAACTTCCCGGGGTCGTAACTTTGGCATACGATCTTCGTTTGACACACATAATACCTCATTAGAAAGATCTATTCGAGGACTACAACTTCGGGAAGAGAAAAAGTGGTCCATGGAACCATGTTGCTTCCAGTTTCCACAAGAACATTGTTTAGGGCCTTAAAACGGCTCCAGAAGTTTAGGACACGAGAAACTTCAAAAAATAGTAAATTGTGGAACAATTAAGGAAACTGAAAAACTGAAAGAGACAGTTGTGTGTGTCTAAGTGGGATAAGTGGGTGGCCACCAACATCCACCTAGATCATTCCTCCCCCCTTAGGAAGTA
Source organism: Pinus taeda (assembly GCA_000404065.3). Lineage (NCBI taxonomy): Eukaryota > Viridiplantae > Streptophyta > Pinopsida > Pinales > Pinaceae > Pinus > Pinus taeda. The sequence continues at coordinate 30,193 of APFE031068619.1, read as the reverse complement.
GTGGTCGCCATCGCGTTGAGTTCCTCCATGAGATGAAGAAACCTCTGCTAAAATTGGTCCTTGGTGTGCTGTTTTGCAACCTCTGATGTGTCAAGTAATGGTGGGAAGGTTGGTTGAGGATGGTCCATGTTGAACGCTTGGTGCAAGAGAAGTAATGGGGGAATGATGTGCTCCAAAGCATTGTTTCCCACAACCTTGGTATTGGTGTAAGGACCATGTCAGAGTGGTATGAGCTTTTGATGGGCTCTTGTAAGGCATTCTTTCTGCAGATGTAACCAGAATTTATTGCCCACCTGAAACTTGTGTGGCACCCAATGTTTATCATGTCGCTACTTGTATTTGGAATTTTCTAGAATGGAGTGGCAATAAATCACCCTGTTAGGTAGAGCTGCTCTGGAAGTCAGATGGGCCAAATGCTTGACTTGACAATGCAATGGTACCCCTGTGGGTGAGGAGAAGATGACTGTATCCCTCTGCTGCTGCTACTTCATGGAGGAACTCTTCTCGAGGGTCATGGACATGGTGATGATATTCCCCTTACTTTGGGAGCGAACCAGATAGAAAATGAATTTCCTAGTGTGGGAGATGAGATTGTTGCATTTCTTAGCAGTGATTAAAGAGGTGGCGATAGGTGGGTCTACCTCCGGTATCTTGTATAATGAATGACCCAAAGAAACAATAACATCACGAGGCCTTGACTCATACATAGCATGATGCCTCCATAAGTATGGTTGGCCTAATAGTACATCACAAACATCAAGAGGTGCAACATCACACAATACCTCATTTGTGAATGGCTTGATGTTGTAGGGAAGGCGACACTACTGGCAGACTCAGAGATCTCATCCTTGGTGAAGTCACTTGATACTATACGGCTGCAGGTGCAGTGTAGTTGGTAGGCCCAGCCGCTTCATGACCTCTACTAAAATGAGGTTCTTTTGGCTCCCACTGTCAACAATGAATTGCAGAGGTGAACCCTTCACCCACATTTGTGAGTGAAAAGTTGCTCCCCCTCCTCTGGATCTTCGGGCTCATTCTTCTGGATCTTGGTGGTGGAAATCGTGGCACTGGGCTTAGCATCAATGATTTGCTTCCCCTCGCCATTCCCCTTGTCAGGTTCATACTTAGGGTTGGAACATACATCTCATTCTGAAGCCTTCAACTCGGCCACCAGCGACTGCTTGGTCCGACACTCACTTGTGTTGTGAGTGGGGCTCTTATGGAACTTGCACCACTTTCCTATGTCCTTGTTTGACTTCGTGGTGTTGTTCTTTTCTTGCGGATTCGATGATTTGTCTTGGGTCACCCTGCCTTGGCTTTGTCCTTTGTTCTTCAGATTCGCAGATCCAAAGTCTTACTTCTTTTGTTTCAACTTTTGCTCGATTTTGATAGTGTAATGGTACCCCGTGCCGAGCGAGGAGATGTTCAAGAACTCCATCTTGTCCTAGATGTATCTATGTAGGCAGTCGCGGTATTTGAGTACCAAATGTAGCTCAGAGTCCTTGATACCAAACTGTGTACGAAGGGTATGAAAAATGTTTGTGAAGTTTGATGCATCTTGGTCCCTTCCATGCTGCAGTGTGGTCCACTTTACGCATTTGTTCTCATAGCTTTTGACAGGGTAGTATTTCTCCTTGATGGCATCCGAGAATGAATTCCATGTGGGAACAACTGAAAATAGTGAGACCGTACCTTCATCCTTCTGCTTGTAGTAGGTTTCCCACTAGTCCTTGACGTGGGGGGCTGCTTTAAGAAGAGCGAAAATAATCTTTTCCTGACTGGAAAAATCATGAATATAAAAATACCCTTCTAGTAGATTTAACCATTTATCTATGACCTATGCATCTATTTCACCCTTGAATATGGGGATTTCAAAGTTAATTTGTACCTTAAAGGGTGTGGCGTTTTTAGAGTAGCTGTTGGAAGCCGATGCGTTGCCCCTGGGTAGCAACTAAAGGATCTGGGCACATTTTTCCATCATCATGTTCCTTTGTCGCTCGAGGGGTTCTTCAAGCAAGATTTTGATAGGATCTACTACCCATTTGTCTTTCTTGTCTTCTGCCATGGAAGGTTGTAGGGATTTGTGAGGCTGGTCTTGCAAAGGTTCAACCAATTCAAGCCCTAATTCCTTATATCTCGACCTCGTTGGGGACATTCAAAGAAAAATAGAGAAAGAGTAAACCCTCTGATACTACTGATCCAGATTTAAACAGGAACATGGAAAAATGCTCATCTATAGCATCCAAGAAATCATCATCTTCAAAAGCCATCAAAAATATAGAGATGCAGCAGAAATAATACTTCATTTCATTAATGTAAAATACTGAAATATGATTACAAACATAAATGGAAATAAACCAGCTAGGGCAATGGCAGCTTATCTCTGAGAAGAGATGTGGCAGCTACATGCCTTAGAACTATGTTACAATGAGGCTCGAAGGCTTATTTATTATTGAGAAACAATGGAAATCCCTAAACATCCAAAAAGCAAACCTTAGGAGATGAAGCACCAAACTATAGGCCATGTTTTTGGTAAATTGGTACATCAACTTCCCGGGGTCGTAACTTTGGCATATGATCTTCATTTGACACGCACAATACCTCGTTAGAAAGATCTATCTGAGAACTACAACTTTGGGAATACAAACATCGTCCATGGACGCATGTTACTCCTAGTTTTCCCAAAAGGATGTCGTTTAGGGCCTCAAAACGGCTCCGGAAGTTTAGGACCTGAAAAATGGCTAAAAATAGTAAATTGTGCTACAATTAAGGAACCTGAAAAACTGAAAGAGACAGTTGTGGGGGTCCAAGTGGGATAGGTGGGAGGCCACCAACATCTGCATGGATCATTCCTCCTCGTTTAGGAAGCAATGGTCCCCATTGCTTTGAGTTCCTCCATGAGATGAAGAAACCTCTACTGAACTTGGTCCTTGGTGAGTTGTTCTGCAACCTCTAATGTGTCCAGTAATGGTGGGAAGCTTGGTTGACGACGGTCCACGTTGAACACTTGGTGCAAGAGAAGTAATGGGGGAATTTTGTGCTCCAAAGCATTGTTTCCCACAGCCTTGGTGCTGGTGTAACGACCATTTTAGAGTGGTCCAAGCTTCTGATGGCCTCTTGTAAGGTGTTCTTTCTACAAACGTAACTAGACTTTGTCGCCCACCTAAAACTTGTTTGGCACCCGATGTTGATAATGTCACTACTTGTACTTGGAATTTTACAGAATGGAGTGGTGATAAATTAGCCTATTGGGTAGAGATTCTCTTGAAGTCATATTGGCCAAATGCTTGACCTGACAATGCAACGGTACCCCTGCGGGTGAGGAGAAGATAACTGTATCCCTCTACTACTGCTGCTACGTGGAGGAAACCTTCATGGGGGTCATGGATGTGGTGACGATCTTCCCCTTACTTTGAGAGCAAACCAGATAGAAAATGAATTTCATAGTCTGGGAGATGAGTTTGTTGCATTTCTTAGCGGTGATTAAAGTGGTGGCGGTAGGTGGGGTTACCTCTGGTATCCTGTATAATGAATTACCCAAAGAAATAATAACAGGACAAGGCCTTGACTCATACATAGCATGTCACATCCATAATTATGGTTGGCCTAATAGTACATCACAAACATCAAGAGGTGCAACATCACACAATACCTCATATGTGAAGGGCTTTATGTTGTATCGAAGGCGGTATTGCTGGCGAACTTGGAGATCTCGTACTTGGTGAAGCCACCTGATACTGTATGGCTACAGGTGTGGTGTAGTCGATAGGCCCAACTACTTCATGACCTCTACTGAAATGAGCTTCTTTTGGCTCCCACTCTCAACAATGAGTTGCAGCGGTGAACCCTTCACCCACATTTGTGAGTGGAAAAGTCACTCCCCCTCCTCTGGATCTTCGGGCTCATTCTTTTGGATCTTGGTGGTGGAAATAGTGGCATTGGGCTCCGCATAAATCGTATGCTTCCATTTACCATTTCCCTTGTCGGGTTCTGACTCAGGGTTGGAACATGCATCTGATTCTGAAGCCTTCAACTCGGCCACCAGCGATTGCTTGGTCCGAAACTCACTTCTGTTGTGAGTAGGGCTCTTATGAAACTCGTATCACTTTCCTATGTGCTTCTTTGACTTCGTGGTGTTTTTCTTTTCTTACGGTTTTGACGGGTTATCTTGGGTCACCCCGCCTTGGCTTTGTCCTATGTTCTTCAGGTTCACAAATCCAAAGTCTCTCTTCTTATGTTTAAACTTCTACTCAATTTTGACAGTGTATCAGTACGCTGTGATGAGCGAGGAGATGTTCAAGAACTCCATCTCATCATAGATGTATCTATGTAGGCAATCATAGTATTTGAGTGCCAAATGTAGCTTAGAGTCCTTGATACCCAACTGTGTGTGAAGGGTATGAAAAATGTTTGTGAACTCTGGCACATCTTGGTCCCTTCCCTGCTGCAGCGTGGTCCATTTTATGTATTTGTACTCATAGCTTTTGATAGGGTAGTACTACTCCTTGATGGCATCCCAGAATGAATTCCAAGTGGGTGAGGCTAAAAATAGTGAGCCCGTACTTTCATCCTTTTTCTTGCAGTAGGTTTCCCACCAGTCCTTGACGTGGGGGGCTACTTTGAGAATAGCAAAAATAATCTTTTCCCCACTAGAAAGATCATGAATAGAAAAATACCCTTCTAGTATATTTAACCATTTATCCATGGCCTCTGCATCTATCTGACCCTTGAATATGGGGATTTCAAAGTTAACTTGTACCTTAAAGGGTGTGGCATTTCTAGAGTAGCTGTTGGAAGCCGATGCATCGCCCCTGGGTAGCTACTGAAAGATTTGGGAAAAGTTTTCCTTCATTGCGTTCCTTTGTCGCTTGAGGGCTTCTTCGAGCAATATTTTGATAGGATCTCTTGCCCCCTCGTATTTCTTGTCTTTCACCATGGGAGGCCATTGGGATTTGCAAGGCTGGTCTTGCAAAGGTTCGACTAGTTCTAGCCCTAACTCCTTATATCCCGACCTCGTTGGGGAGATGCAAAGAAAAACAGAGAAAGAGGAGACCCTCTAATACCACTGGTCCAGATTTAAAAAAGATCACAAAAAAATATAGATATAACCATAAATACAAAGATGCAACATAAATAATACTTCATTTCATTAATGTAAAATATTGAAATATGCTTACAAACAGAAATGGAAATAAACCAGCTAGGGTGATGGTAGCTTATCTTTGAGAAGAGATGTGGCAGCTACATGCCTCTGAACAGTGTTACAATGAGGATTGAGGGCCTATTTATTGTTGAGAAACAATGGATAACCCTAAATATCCAAAAACCTAACCCTAGGAGATGAAGCACCAAACTATGGGCCCTGTTTTGGGTAAATTGGTACATCAACTTCCCGGGGTCGTAACTTTGGCATACGATCTCCGTTTGATGCGCACAATACCTCGTTAGAAAGATCTATCCAAGAAATACAACTTTGGGAAGAGAAGCATTAGTCCATGGTCCTATGCTACTCCCCGTGTTCCAAAAAATCGTCGTTTAGGGCCTCAAAACGACTCTGGAAGTTCAGGGCCCAAAAAACTGCTAAAAATAGTAAATTGTGCTACAATTAAGGAAACTGAAAAACTGAAAGAGACATTTGTGGGGGTCCAAGTGGGAGAGGTGGGTGGCCACCAACATCCACCTATATCATTCCTCCCCCCTTAGGAAGCAATGGTCACCATTACATTGAGTTCGTCCATGAGATGAAGAAACCTTTGCTGAACTTGGTCCCTGGTGAGTTGTACTGCAACCTCTGATGTGTCTAGTAATGGTGGGAAGCTTGGTCGAGGATGGTCCATGTTGAACACTCGGTGCAAGTGAAGTAATGGGGTAATGCTGTGCTCCAAATCATTGTTTCCCACAACCTTGGTACTGTTGTAGGGACCATGTCGGAGTGGTCTGCAATTTTGATGTGCTCTTGTAAGGCATTTTTTTGGTAGATGTAACCAGACTTTGTCGCCCACCTGAAACTTGTGTGGAACCAAATGTTGATCATGTCGCTGCTTGTACTTGGGATTTTCTAGAATGAAGTGGCAATAAATCAGCCTGTTGGGCAGAGGTGCTCTAGAAGTTAGATTGGCCAAATTCTTGATCTGACAGTGCAATAGTACCCCTGTGGGTGAGAAGAAGATGATTGTATCCCTCTGCTGCTACTGCTACATGGAGGAACCCTTCATGGGGGTCATGGATGTCGCGACGATATTCCCCTTACTTTAGGAGTGAACCAGACAAAAAATGAATTTCCTAGCCTGGGAGATGAGCTTGCTGCATTTCTTAGCAGTGATTAAAGAGGTGGCAGTAGGTGGGGCTACCTCCGATATCCTGTATAATGAATTACCCAAAGAAATAATAACAGTGTGAGGCCTTGACTCATACACAACATGTTGCCTCCATAATTATGGTTGGCCTAATAGTACATCACAAACATCAAGGGGTGCAACAACACACAATAACTCATCTGTGAAGGGCTAGATGTTCTAGGGAAGGAGGCACTATTGGAGGACTTGGAGATCTCGTTCTTGGTGAAGCCACCCAATATTGTTTGGCTATGGGTGTGGTGTAGTATTTAGGCCCAACCGCTTCACGATCTCTTCTGAAATGACATTCTTTCGGCTCTCATTGTCAACAATGAATTGCAATGGTGAACCCTTCACCCACATTTGTGAGTGGAAAAGTCGCTCCCCCTCCTTTGGATCTTCGGGCTCGTTATTCTAGATCTTAACGGTGGCAAAAGTGGTGCTAGGATTTACATCAATGGTCTGCTTCCCTTTGGCATTCCCCTTGTTGGGTTATGACTCAGGGTCGAAATATGCATCTAATTCTGAAGCCTTCCACTCAGCCACCAGCAACTGCTTGGTCCCACACTCACTTGTGTTGTGAGTGGGGCTCTTATGGAACTCGCACCACTTTCCCGTGTCCTTCTTTGACTTCGTGGTGTTATTATTTTCCTGCGGCTTCGACGGGTTGTCTTGGGTCACCTCGCCCTGGTTTTGTCCTTTGTTCTTCAGATTCACAGATCGAAAGTCTCGCTTCTTTTGTTCAAAGTTGTGCTCGATTTTGACAACATATCGGTATGCCATGCCAAGCGAGGAGATGTTCAGGAACTCGATCTCATCCTAGATGTATCTGTGTAGGCATCCATGGTATTTGAGTACCAAATGTAGCTTAGAGTTCTTGATACCCAACTGTGTGCGAAGGGTATGAAAAATGTTTCTGAACTCTGAAACATCTTGGTCCCTTCCTTGTCGCAGCGTGGTCTAATTTATATATTTGTCCTCATAGCTTTTGATAGGGTAATACAGCTCCTTGATGGCATCTCAGAATGAATTCCAAGTGGGTGCCACTAAAAGTAGTGAGCCCATACTTTCATCCTTTGGCTTACAGTAGGTTTCCCACCAGTCCTTGATGTGGGGGGCTGCTTTGGGAAGAGCGAAAGTAATCTTTTCTCGACTACAAAAATCATGAACATAAAAATAACCTTCTAGTAGATTGAACCATTTATCTATGGTCGATGCATATATCTGACCCTCGAATATGGGGATTTCAAAGTTAACTTGTACCTTAAAGGGTGTGGCATTTCCAGAGTAGCTGTTGGAAGCCGATGCATCGCCCTTGGGTAGCCGTTAAAGGATCTGCGCAAAGTTTTCCATCATCGCATTCCTTTGTCGCTTGAGGGCTTCTTTGAGCAAGATTTTAATCAGATCTCCTGCCCCCTCATCTTTCTTGTCTTCCGCCATGGGAGGTCGTTGGGATTTGCGAGGATTTGTGGTCATAATCTTTAACACTTTCAACAATCAATGGTAGAGAGGAAGCTCAATAAATCAATAATAATTACAATTGGAGTCTTCGGCACCAACCAATACTTGGTGTTATTCTATAGTTTCCATGAAGAGCACTTCAATGAGAAGCTTAAGCTGAAATGAAGGCGAAGTAGGATTTTCTAAGAAAATAAGTTTAATTTAGTTAATTTCATTGTGCGTACATATGTGTGAGTAGATCTACAGAGAAAGCTTTAATTATGCTTCTTATATAATTTGAAAGCTTCTATATTGTGTGGTTATGTTTTCCGGATTCATCGCATTTTACTGTTTTATGTATCAATGTTTCGAACCATGCTCCATGGTTCATCATTAGGATTAGATATGTGAAGAAGTCAGAGAATGATGTATAATAAATAAAGGATATGGTAGGGATGGTAGTGTAAAGAGCTGACAAGTTTTGATAATGGTGTGGTTTTAATTAATTTATAATTAATTTAATTTAATTTTAATTCTATATTTATTTATTATTAATTTTTTTTTTTTTTTTTTTAAATTTAAATTTAATTTAATTTAATTTTATCTAGTTTAATTTTAAATTTTGATTTTAATTTAACTTTAATTTTGATTTTAATTTAATTTCATGTTAATGTTAATGTTAATGTTAATTTAATTTAGTTTAATTTTTATCTTAATTTAATTAAATTTTACCCATGGGGCTTCGGATTGACGGTGAGTGGGTGTGTTGTTAAGGCACTCCTTGCGGTTAGGTCACCGGTTCAAATCTTCGTGATGCGGGGTACTTAGGTTAATCTAATAGATAAAAAAAAATTAATTTAATTTTAATTTAATTTAATTGAATTTTATTTAATGTTAATTGTAATGTTAATGTTAATGTTAATGTTAATAATGTTAATGTTAATGTTAATGTTAATGTTAATGTAGATTAATTTTAATTAATTTAATTTAATTTAAGTTTAATTAATTAATTTTAATTTAATTAATTTAATTTGATTTAATTTTAATTTTAATTTAAGTTTAATTTAATTTAATTTAATTTTTATTTAATTTAATTTTAATACTAGAGTTAGGTTAACTAATGGATTGAATGAAATTAAATGAGTTTAATTTTACTAAAGTTTTTAAGGAGTGAAAGAGGAGGCCTAAGGATTAAATGAAATTAAATGAGTTTAATTTTACTAAAGTTTTTAAGGAGTGAAAGAGGAGGCCTAAGAGGCAATGGGGTCGAGGTTGTCTAGGAGATGGTAGAATCCCTTGTTAGCGTGGGAATCCAATTAGCACTTATTTTCCAACCATCATCATGGTAGGTTATTGGAGTGTTTCCATATTTCGATAGCTTCTCTAAATTTTCTATGGTGCTATTGTTCAAGTTTGGCCACAACGTAGGAGTTTTCAATGCAAATGTGATGATTGGTTTTACTAGAGTGCTCAACCAAAGCTGAGGTTTTGGAGCGGTTATGTTTAATGTTTGCAGCATGTTCTTGAATCCTAGTTAATATAGAACGACCAGTTTCACCAATGTAGGCCTTGCCGCATGAACAAGGGACCAAATAAACCCCTTTGTGGTGTTTAGGATCTATAGGATCTTTTACTGATTTCAGACATATGTTAATTGTTTTCATGGGTTTGAAAGTGGTTTTTATATTGTCCTTTTTTAAGATGTGTGAAATCTTATCAGTGGTGGCTAGAATGTAGGGAAGGTGAACCTTACTAGCATAATCATCCATGTGTTTTTTGTTTTCTGGGATTCTCAGCTTTCTTGAAAGCATTGATACCTTGGTGTCTCTTGTATCCATTCTTTTTGAAAACATCCAAGAGGTGGTTCCTTTCTTGTTCTAAATTATCATGATCTGAAATATGTATTGCTCTTGTGGCTAGAGTGTTGAGCACGCTGAGTTTCTGAGCCGAATGATGGTGAGAGTTATCATGAAGGTAATGTTCAGTGTGGGTTTTCCTACGATAGACCTGGTGATATATTGTGCCATCTTGGTTTCTTTTGATTAGGATAACAAGAAAGGGAAGACAACCATTTTCTTCCACTTCCATCATAAATTTGATGGAATTTGATTGACTGTTAAGGTGTTCTAGGAATTTGTTTAATTTTTCTTTTCCATGAGGCCAAATGACATAAGTTTCATCAACAAATCTTTTTAATAGTTTAGGTTTTAAAGGGGAAGACTCAATGGCCTTGGTTTCAAAATTTTCCATGAACAAATTAGCAATGATGGGAGACAAAGGTGATCCCATGGCCACATCGCAAGTTTGTTCGTATATCTCTTCCTTGAAGCTAAAAAAGGTGGATTTTAGACAAATTCCTACCAGTTTAGCTATGTTAGGGTCAGTGATTTTTTGAACAACATCCATAAATTCATCTATAGGAATGTTGGTATAGAGAGCTTTTACATCAAATCTCACCAAGATGTCATCTTGGTATAGTTTTATATGTTTGATCTCATTAATGAAGTGATTGGAATCCTTGACAAAGGAGCTGGCGTTACCCACCAAGGGTTTAAGCTTCTTAGAAAGATATTTAGCGAGATGGTAAGTAGGGCCTCCAATCTTATTGACAATGGGTCTAATAGGTATACCTTCTTTGTGAATTTTAGGGGCTCCATAGATCTTAGCGGTGTAGGGGTTGGTTTTGAATAAGATTCTTAATATTGTGTTAATTGCTCAATTTTATTAAGTTATTGACATTCTTAGAGATCTTCCTTATGGGATTCTTTTTTAATTTAATGTAACAACCACTATTGGTTAAGTGGTCTAGAATTTTCTCATTGTAGTCTCTTGTGTTATTATAACAGTCGCACCCCCTTTGTCAGCCTTCAGGACCACAATGTCGGGGTTTTGGTTTAAAGTCTTGAGAGCTAGGTATTCTTGTTTAGAGATGTTGCTTCTGGGTGGTTTAGCTTTTCTAAGGATTATGGAGCAATCTTGTTTGATAATTTCTTTAATATTGTCCGGCATGTCCTTGATCCCATATTCTATATTGCACAAAATATCTTCTTTGGGGATGGTGCATGGAGAAATAGAAAAATTCAAGCCTTTTTCAAGTAAACCTAAAGTGACTTTGTCAATATGGGTGTTGGAGAGATTTATGATACTTACTTTTCCATCATTAGATGTCATTGTCTAACTGTTTATTTCGATTTGTTGAGATTCTGTTCTATCACCTATCATGTCATTTATCATGAGATTATTGTCTTCATTGGGGGCCTTATCAATGTCTTCATTGGGGGCATTATCGTATTTGTTGCTCATTGTTTCATTAATTACAATTTTCGTTGTTGTCACCATGTGTTTAATGCATTTACTGGAGATTTCTTTGTATTTTGTGGCAGTTCCATTCTCTAAAATGTCGCTTGCTATTATTTTACTACTCTTATTCTTGATAATCCTGTTGTCGTGTGATGTATCGGTCCTAATCTCTCTGTTCAATAAATGCGGTGGCGTTGTTTTGATTTTCCTGATTTCATTGTCCCATAGATGCGAAGATATTTCTTTTGCAATATGATTAATATTATTATTTATGCTCTCACTATTCGACACATCTGGTAGCTTCTATATTTGTAAATGATGCTAATTTGTAATTTTGCACCTCGATGTTCATATTGCCACTTGTACGTTGCTGCAATAATTTTCATGTAGTTTGTCTCATGTCAAATACATCTCACTATACTTGGAATCCATAGATTCAAAAGTCATTCAATCCTATACCTATTTGGATACTTGCAAAGATTAATCCCAATTTAATGTCGTAATTGCTTTACATCGACCCAATATCATTTCTGCAAGCCGCATCTTCACATTCCATGCAATGAAATTCATATTAAGTAGATGGATTAAATGGAACTGATGCAAAAACCTCATGATATTATATATGATCTTCTTCCGCACTCTAGACAACAAAATCTTCGTCCACACAATGAAAGCTTCTTTGCATTTCTAGTCCCCACAGAATGATCATTACAAATGCATTGGAAAAAATTCTATTAAGCACTTGAACAATGTCATTATTATGTGTTGATTAAGCCTTAATTAATTTTTAAATAAACGTTAGTGCCCATTATAGAAGATCTATTAAGTTTATGGGATATTTCACATATGTCAAATACCATGGAAATTAACACTTTGGGGACAGGCACAGAAAAACATAGAAAGAACATGCTTAGATTGGATTTCGATGCATATAGGTGCTCCAAAAAAGTATAAAGAGATAAAAATGTGTGCGCACATGTGATACTTAGTAAGCATAATCATGTGACAAGCTAAAGTCTTTGCAAAAATAAATAATCTGACATAATAAAGTGGGGTCATTTGATAGAAAAAAGTGCAAACGAAAATATTTGAATAGGTTCTTGCTTTGGCTCTCAATGAATAAGTGAACTTCTTGAGAATATTTTCTCTCGTCATGATGGAGGACCTCTTGCTCATCATGGGACGTGATTAGGTGTCGAGAAGTGGAAGAGAAAGGTTGTGTGGAGGAATCATATGTGGGAGAGTTTGTTTAGAGCACACTTATTAAAATAGGTCGATTTAAAGGAGTAAATATCATTTGACCTCTTGTGCAATTTCACAAGCATAAAGGAATTTATTATTATACCTACCCGATGCATGCAACACAAAAATAGATCTGAAACTAGTAAATTTAGATATAAAAACAACATCAAATATAAAAACAATTAGATATAAAAACAACATTAGATATTATATAAAATCTCAAATTATAGCCTCGAAAACTTATGCAAAAACATTATGTTAGAATTTAGAATTATACACAAAACTAGTAAATAGATTCATAATTGGAACAAAGTAATCAATCTTTTTAATTAGAAGTATTGAATAGTAGCCAACACAATTAGAGTAACATGAATTGTATTTAGATTCAAAATGCTAGTCACCGTAACTATGGTTAAAATAAATTTATAGATGGAACAAATATCTCAGATCCAAAACTCTTATTGAATGTTCATTTTCATTGCGATCAATTGCAAACCATTAGATACAATATAAAATATCAAAATCATATGATAATAAACTTATGTTCAATTAATGTTGTTGGAAAATAATACAAAATCAAAATCTATGCAAATTCATATGCAACAAATTATTTGAGAAATATTCACAAAATTTGTAAACATTTTCAATAATAAAACAAAGTAATTAGAAATTAATTTTCATTATGATCAATTATAGAACTTTAGGTAATATATAAAGGCTCAAAGAAAATTATTGAAAAGATATGTTCAATTAGTGTTTTTACACAATGTCACATAATTCAGACCTACACAACATCTCATTCAAAACATTACTCATAATTCTTTACATAATTGGTAAATAGACTTAGAATTAGAACACCGAGTAATCTGAACTAAAATGATGATTGAATACATAGTCATGATCTAGAGAATAATATTTTTTTTTGTGTAAATCACTTATCAAAATCATTATACTTAAATGGAAAGAGTAAATGCATTCATCCCAATGGGGGCTAGGGTTAGGCTCCCATGAACTGTAATTTTCATTATGATCAATTGCATAACATTAAGTAATGTATTAAAGCTCAAAGCGATTTCTTGAAAACATATGTTCAATTAATGTTTTTGCACAATGTTTGCAACGAGGTTTGAATAAAGAGTCATGGTACAAAGAATAACCTTTGTTGCAGAAATCACTTATGAAAATCCTGATACATAAATCATAAAAGAAAATGCATTCTCCCCAGTGGGGACTAGGAGTGGGCTCCTGTGAACCATAATGTCAAAAAGGAACCTACAACGAAAAAAAACAAACTAGATCTAGGAATTAGATTAGTTCATGATAACATATCCAACAAACTTGAATAATTAAACGCTATAAATAGAAAAATGAATCTTCGAAGATTTAAAAACAATTACAATATGAAAAGCATAGATGAGATTGTTTGACTGTTGGTTGTCTTTCCGATTCACAATTTCTTCAAGGAATTATTTCACTTTAGCTTGAATGAAATCTTTCATTGGAGGGATAGTAATCTCCTGTTTGACACATTCATTTAATATCTCCTCCTTAATGTCTCTAGCTTCTTCTTGCCATTGCGTAGCGAAGGAATATTACTCTTCATTAACACTAACAAAATTAATTAGCCATTTTCTATTTTCCTTTGCAGTGAAATCAATTATACTATTGAACTTTGTTTCCTTTTATTGTTTTAGCTTATCCAATTTGACCATAAGTATGTCCTTCCAAATTAACCCATACTCACATGTAATGCAGAAATCGTTTAAATCCCAAAAAATTGCTTCCGCCTTGACATATGCATTAGATTTTCTAATTTCTATGCTTCCACATTTAGAAATAATGTTATCTAACTTCCTGATTCTCTCAGACCATCTAGCTTTGATCTGCTTCATTTGATCAACATCTAGGAGTCCTTATTTCTCTTTCTCTATATAAGATAGTAAATCAAGCTTCCAACTAAAAGTAAGTCTCCTTCGAGATCACTTTTGATCCACTCAGAAAATGACTTGATTCTTTGGAAAAAATCTCGCAGATCAAAATATTCTTTCCATGCATATTCAATAATCCACAGTCTTACAAATATGTTATTTATAATAAACAATTTCATTGCATTAAGGAGGTTAACAAGTTTATCAAATTTATGGGGTGTATCGGGGGTACAAATTGCCAATGGTGGTGTGTGTATTTCCAATAGAGTCATTAACAAAGGACTTGGATTTAGAGCATCTCTATCTCTTTCATTCTTTCTCTCATTCTAAAATATTTAGCTTCTCAATGGCTAATAGACTCTACGAGCACATCACTTGTATCTTGATGCAATTTGATGAGCCCTGTCTATCCAACCCCAAACACATAAACATCCTTTTCTCCTTGATCAATAAAATTTTTGTTGTGAACATTTACTCTTTCAATTATCAATCTTTTATGGCACTATCATAAATTTCATTTTACAATGTGAGAAGGTGGTAATCAAAAGTAGTAACTTCTTTAGCAATTTGCTCCATAATTTTCTAATTTTCTGCAAAATAAGTACTAACCCATTCTGGTAGTATAGCAATGTCAAATTCCACACCCATATTCTCTTCAATGCTCCCTATTTTGCATGGAATCTTGAATTTGGCTAATTCAACTGTTTTCTCTCTTTCTAGAGTGAATCTCTGTGGAGGTTCTTCATCATCTCTGCCACTTAATAGCCCATCGTGAACTAGTCCTTCACTTGCAATAGTTTTTCTCTTTCATTAATTGGTAGATGAACTCAGGCTAGTACTCGGTATGCAAGATTGAGATTGTTGTGTAGGATTCCTCCCATGCCAACACTATCTTCTTCATCAATTTCTTTAGTATCTAAGAGCAACTCTTGATTTTTTGTTGGTGATCCAAGTGGATATTGGTGGCCACTTGCCAAGTCCACCTGGACCCCCACCATTGTCTTTCCCAGCATTTTCAGTTTCCTTAATTGTAGCACAACTTACTATTTTTAGCAGTTTTTCGGGTCGTGAACTTCCG
>APFE031068607.1:0-11562 GCA_000404065.3 Pinus taeda | reverse complement strand
ATTTTGAAACTCATTTTGAAAAGGAAACTTCGCCTAGTCTATAGATGAACCAAAAAATAGTCTTGTGCAATTGGATCAGAAAGGGTTCATAGAAGTCTATTTAAAGAGAGCGAAATAAGGGACAAAAAGCCCACTTAGTTGATTCCAAAATCCCAACAAAAAAACATAACAAAAACATAAAAGATAAACCCAATCAACTCCAAAAATGTGAATTTGCAGTCTTGCATCTCAAAATTGCAAGGTAGACATGTACTGAAAAAAATACACATAAGTAATTGCTCTTCCCTATATCTTCTTGAAATGCACTTCTAAGTACTAAAACAATATGTTAGAATACCGCAGTCCTAGAATATTAAGCATCAAGATATTAATGTAATAAGTTTAATTTGATCTGCATATGCTAATACCCATCCAACATTAACAATTTTGAATTTAGAACAATTAGTTTTATCGAATCTGCTTAGACAACTTGAGGACACGCTTGTCAATTAGTTTCAAAACTCTAGCACGTTCAATTAACAAAACATGTTCTGTGTCAATGGAGACCTGGTTGGATGGCAAAGCAGGGAGTGTTTCAGATACCCACTAGGATTCGAATATCCCACGTTTCAAGCAAGTCTAAAGGTTCTAAGTTTTTGCCCTGTCTTGGGTATATTTTCCAACTCGACATTAAGTCAAAAATTGTTGGAATGGCCAAATTGACTTGTTAAATATATATAGACTAAGTCTCCGGGTTGTAGAAACATATTATTTTGGAGAACCCCAATCTATTATTGTCCAAGGAAGGTTGGGTCATTTGACAAAAATGGCACTAAGTCCCGATACTCTGTAATGTTGGGCCTATTATTTATGTAATAATATGCATATGTCTTGGAAATCGCATGAGTTGCAAGAAGTCTTCCTTTCACTTTACATCCAATCCATTGTGCACATCAAGGGTAATAGAGGCCTCCAAATGTTAACATTGATGATGCAACCCAGGTTTGGATCTGCCCTTTCTAGAATACAGAGGAAGCCAATTATCCATCGACAACATAAACCTCTTACCATTAACTGGGTCTACATGGTTAAACTTGTACGATGCCACTGGTATTGGAATAGATTTATGATAGACAAATACCTCATTGGACAGTATCCGCTCTGTTCAATTTATCAACGAACTTGCTCTCATTTACTGTCTAAGGTCAAGTATTTGCAGCTATGTTGATTTCTATTTGACACTCTGTATTGCCTTCACCGTTACTTTTTGAAACCTTAATAGTGCGGTTTGCTTTATTTATATAAACAAGTCCTGTACAGGGTCATTGCAGGTATTCCTTCCATTTCTTTAGAGAATAAACATTTCTACAATATGGCCTATACAATTTCTTCCACTCCTCCCCATTCTCCAACCAAAATGTCGTCTTTCTCTAGCGATTAAATGTTTTTTTACATAGTGATAGGGGCTGACATACATCCTTTGATGTATTCTGAAGAATGGAATGCATCCCCACCTTGTACACTTGGTTTGAGTTCCTTTTATTTTGTTTTGTACACATCAAAGGTAAAATTTTGGCTTATTTTGTTTTGTACAAGGGTTTAAGCAGTTTGGATGAAGGAAAAAATGCCTAAATTTAAGTGCAGATTCACAATAGATACTCGAAACACAAAAAAATTGATGTAGGTTCAAGGGTTTAAGCATTTTGGATGTAGGTAAAAATGCCTAAATTTAACTACAGAATCAGAAGAAATTCTCGAAACACAAAACAATGTAAGTGCAGATGAGATTCTAAGATGAAATTTTTGGCATTTTTGGACCTCAAATTTGTATGTAGGCTCAACGCTCTAAGCATTTTCCATGTAGAAAGGTTGCCCTAAATTTATTGTGTTGTGTCGGTGACGGGAGCATAAAATGTGTAAAAACTAAATTGTTTCAGTCAATTTGAGGAGGAGGAGCGCCTATTCTTCCTCTGTTTTAATTTAAAGATAAAATAAAATTTATATTTAGTTTTTATAGTTATTTTAATGTTTATGGATGCTTCAAAGGTAAGTGTATACACAGTTTATCTCAAAATAAATTCAGTGATCTCCAAAAGAAATTCAAGCACAAAGAGAAATTCCGTGGAAACAAGCTGTGATTGAAATGAATTACCCCGAAATGGATTCGTTAGTCCCTGTTTAATCTCTACATTTTAGCACATTTTTTAATATTCGTTTTGAAAACTGGAAATTACTCTGACCAGACCTCATTCATGCTTTAGGCCCGGTGCAAATTTGTACACGTTTGAGGTTCTCATGGATGTTACATAAACAATTTCTAAGCTTTACGTATGCTGTAATTTTATAGTGGTTAAATGTATACATACACTATTTTTTGTTAATATCTACATTGCAACCCGAAATTTTTGTGATATAAGGATTTTTAATGAAAATATAGAAACAATATCGCTTCATTTAAGCAAATATTGCAGCGATTTAAGTTTGTGGTTGAGGATTTTAAGCCGATAAAAACTTAGCATTTAAAGTTTTCAGGGTATTTAAAGCCCTAACTGTTGAAACTTGACATTAAGTCCATTAATGGTGCAGTTGGCTGGGACGACTACCGAGCCGGTTGAGCCGAATGATCTTTTAATGAAACCGAGCATTTTACAAGCATATATATTCGGTATTTGAATTGTATTTCTTGATCATTTTAGTTTTTAAACCTGAATTCCTCACGGCTGATCTTATCATGATTGCTCAAAACTTACCATTTAACCATAAGGGGGCCACAGAAAAGGTGATATCTTCGTTGCTTCACAGCAACCAGAATTTACGGTCTAGGTACTAAGCTTCATTCTCAAAACTTACCGACCCAGGTTCAATTCCACGATGTGCCGCTTACTGTCATGGGCGTCCAAATTGCAGATGACGCTGTGCAGTCGGCCAGTGCAGAGACTATCAGGAAACAAGCCTCTCCAGCCGATATCAGAATTGATTGCTTCCAGAACCTCGTAGACCGCTTCTTGCTCTCTGCTATCCAGCGCTAGCTCTGGCATGTAATCATCTCCATTCACCTTATGTAAATCCTCCCTCTGTGACGGCAATAAAGTTTGTTGAGAGATGAGCCTGATGTTGATGTTCTGTGCGCCGTCAGCGATGCAGGTAGCTGAAACATCTTCTACGTAGACTTCATTTTCCTCCATCAAATCCTCCTCATCGCCGCTCATCAAATCCTCCACCTCGCTGCTCATCATCCACTCCGCCATGACAAATCCTTCTCGATATTTATCAGACAATGCTATTGGTGCTAGAAGCAAAGACTAAGAAAAAAGTTGCTCGATATCAAGAAGGGCGATGAGAGCAGGATGAGAAGATGCGATCGTAAATGGCCACAATGTTACCATTTATAAACATAAATATAAGGAAGACTCTCTGGGCTGCACTCGATTGACTTACACGGCGTTGCTTTAGAAATAAGTAAAGTCTTGTGGTCTATGAAAACTGTCTGTACCCTGAGAATTTGGTAACTGTTTGTAACTATGAAAATTGGACAGCACGACAAGTGTCAGCATGAGAATGAAAAGGACGACGAAGGTCCCTTTCAAAGGAAAGCCTATTAGCCTAATTACGAAGAAACTTCTACTCGTCAAGAAGAAAATTGAGTTTCTTCCGCATTGTATCGTCGCACATGCCAATTAGAAACTTGGGAAACTTCTTAAAACAATCCTGACTTTCTAAATTTCTTTCTAAATTTCCAAATTCCCGCTTAACCCTAATTCTTTCTAAATTTCCAATTCCCGCTTAACAATGTTATTGCTCAGCATATTCAACTAAATAAAAAAGATCGAAAAAGCCTTGGACCCATTCTCAATGCCCATTCCCTCTACATCCTTAACCAGCCCCAACACGACTTTAGTATCCTTACCTAAAATCCTAGGATTTGCAGAATGACGGACGTGGTTAAGTTATGGTTGGAAACGAATTTTCCTGTAATTTTATCATATTTTGGGTTCGAAACCATGACGAATAGATCAGGATCAAGCACCGACTGTAGAAGACAAACCCTCAATTCCAGCGCACTACTAATACTTAATGCAAATGCAAAACATTAGGGTTTTTATTGAGGGTATTGATGATGAGGTGATCAAATTTATGCTCGAAAATGAAAGTGCCCAAAACTTACCAAATTGAAGTGCTCGTCGTTCTAAATCCAATGACGTTTGTTTCACCTCAATCTAACACCAAGAGTTTAAGTTATCGTCGGCTAACCGTTTTCCCAAACAGGTAAAAAAATTGTAGGTGATAGGTTGAATGTGCAATTTTGGGCTAGTGACAGGCTGCCACTTGGCCTCTCCAAATTGGTCAAAAAATATTGGAATTTCATGGGTCCGATTTTTTTATTATATGTGTATTTGGATGGACCAATGGGGGAGAGCCACGAGGTCAAAAAATATTGGAATTTCATGGGTTCGATTTTTTTATTATATTAGTGGCTAACTGGGTATTTGGGTGGATCAATGGGGGAGAGCCACGTGGGCCAATTGCTGACTGCTACGTGGCCTCTTGTTGGGGTGTTAAAATTTTGTATGAGGGTCATAAATTGCAGGTGATAGGTTGAATGTGCAATTTTGGGCTAGTGACAGGCTGCCACTTGGCCTCTCCAAATTGGTCAAAAAATATTGGAATTTCATGGGTCCGATTTTTTTATTATGTGTATTTGGGTGGACCAATGGGGGAGAGCCACGAGGCCAAAAAATATTGGAATTTCATGGGTTCGATTTTTTTATTATATTAGTGGCTAACTGTGTATTTGGGTGGACCAATGGGGGAGAGTCACGTGGGCCAATTGCTGACTGCCACGTGGCCTCTTGTTGGGGTGTTAAAATTTTGTATGAGGGTCATAGAACCCCACAAGATTTGAACCACAGACCAAGTACCAAGTAGTAACAAGCTCTACCATCACACCACACCTATGTTCCTTACCCCATATGGTCTCAACGGTAATTTAATGATAGCGCAAATGGTTTTGGAGTTGGGGTCGGGGCTAAGCCCTAACCTTGGTCCCTATACCCTCAAAACCAAGGGGTGGGACCATGGGCCAGGGCTTAGCCCCAACCCCATGGTCTTAGCCTACACCGTGAACTCACAATGCAACCGTCAACGGAGAATGGAGGGGGCTAGCCCTGGGTCACTTGATCCTTCATATAACCACAAGCGGAGAATGGAGGGGGCTAGCCCTAGGTCACTTGATCCTTCATATAACCACAAGCGGAGAATGGAGGGGGTTAGCCCCGGGTCCCATAAGCCCTCACATGGCCACCACCTTCGACCGTTGGCATGCGTAATTTTTAGCACCAAGCTCAGTCACATGCACTCAGGTGCCAGGCCAATTAGGGGCTCGGCCAACAAGGGTCAGCTGTTAGCCCCAGCCCTTGAGCACGTGGCCCCCATAAGACCACAAATTTTAGAATTTCGGGGGTTAGTGGAAATTTTAAGTGTCCGACAATTTCTCCCATCGGGCGTAATTGTAGGTCAGTTTTACACATCAGTTCCATGTTTGGGGCACTCAAGCCAGGTTTAGGTCGAATTGTAGGATGGTTAACATAAAAGTTCATGAGAGAGTTTGGAAGCTTATAAATTTTGGAGTTTTTATCCAAATTGAGCTCAAAAAGAGGTTGCTTAAGGGTTTTTGGATGTTCTGAATCCATTAGTAACCTCTAATTTATGATTTGAGCACATCTTGAGGGCCTTTTTGCAGGTTTGAGACTAAAGGTGTATGGATCAATCGGGTTTTGGAAGCAGTTATGGGAGGTATTTGGGCATGAAGAAGACCTTGTAGGGGTATTTTCACTTTCAGAAGGCTATTGCAGTAGCTGTAACTAGTATGGTTCAGCTCGGGCTCAACTTCTCTTATCATGAAGTTTTGATTATATGTTTCAATGTGGAATTGAAGCATGCACATGATGTTTTTAACTCATTCTAGTTGAAGTATGTCATCTTTGAAGAAGATGTTTTGAGTTGTTGTTGTTGTGAGAGTTATTTGTAGGAGAACAATACCTTGTAGGGGTAATAACCACTTATTTACCTGCAGTAAATGTTTATGTACTTCATTGATACTAAATATATGAGTGGTCTAGTCATGTTGACAGGCCCAGAGATGTAGCCTAGGAGGGGTGAACTCCGTCAACAAACCTTTGCCTTGCTCTTCTTCATGCTTTCATAGATTACGTGGGTTATGTTCATTATGTTCAGTTACATGTGAAGACTAATTCATGTTTGAAGAGACATTGAATAAACATGTTGTTTCAAGACCCATTTTTAATCTTGCAAAGCGTTGACACAGTCCTAAGTTTTGTTTTATTTGATTTTGGAAAAGAGGAAGAAGCCACCTAATCCAATTTCATATCAATTAAGCAGTTTCTTACCTGTGACACCGACTTGGCCTGGTTGAAGTGAAGAGGCTTATGTTATTGGCTCCCCACACCATCCTTCCACACATATTTAAAAGTGTTATGTTGTTATTTCATATATCATCCTTCGGGGCATATTTGAAAGTGTTATGTTGTCATTTCATTGAAATGTTGAAATATGGAAGTGTGGAGGTTTATGTTCCTTGCTCTGCATTTCATCTTTTCGTACATATTTGGAAGCTTATCAACAATTCTTTAATAATGTTAAATCTAATCATTGCTATATATAACATGTTTGTTATTAAAATAATAAATATATAAATATTTTTATTAATTATTATTTAATGATTCTGGTAGTAGATCCAGATTTCTACTTCACACCACTTATTTTTTACCACTTATTTATATTAAAAAACGTAAAATTTATACCAAAACAGTTACATGAATAAAATATACAAATGCTACTAATTAATGTTTGAAAGTTGATGAGATACAAATACTACTATTTCATGTTTGAAAGTTGATGAGTGATTGATTGTGTCTGATTGAAGTGCGGACGGAAATGTGGGAGTGTCCATGGTTATGTTCCTTGCTACCCATTTCCGCACAATGAACTTCTTCCGCACCCCAATACTTGCAAGTTTTGACATAATATGATTGTGAAATTATTTTTCAAAACAAATTAATGCGAATATGGTGGAAGTAGACTCGTGTATTTTTTGTTCTTAAGATGATGTCTCAAGAAGCACATAGTGAGACAAATGATTAAAAAGAAAACAAGGGAGGCTGCGAGGCAGCAAGTCCCTGCATTAAGTTCAACCTGCATAATACGTGATGTGTTACAGTAAGACGAGCTTAGTCATAGCTATCATGGGAATACAAGTTACATGGGATGTTCAAGCTCTTAGTTCAAGCTAATCGTAATAGCTTACAACAATTCTATGAAGCAGTATTGATCAAGCTCTTTCATTACCAATACTTACACGGGTACTAGTAATATGCAGTAGAGCTTATAACTCACATAACATAACACCTTATACTAGTAGTGCTTAGTTAATACTACTCATGATTAAAGAATGCGCATAGTAACTAAATAAATGCACCAGAGGTCAAACATAAACGTTATGTTCTGAATTTTAATTTTGTAGACCCACAACGAAGTGTCGATCCTGTAGATATCAAATATAAACTTTGCGTTTCTGAACTTTAATTTTGTACACCCACAACGAAGTGTCGATGTTGTGTCGTGAGTCTCCCTTGAGTCTTCGATTTCACAATAATGGCAATGACTATTCTTCGTAACTCTCAGTGACAAAAGGAAGCTGCAAGAAATATTATCCACGATTTTTGGACTCTACTGACTGTGCCGTAATGTGATTGCTCTGGCACCGGAGTGGAGACCAATTTTTGTTTTAGAAAAATAAGCCAAGCAAATGATTACGCAGTATAACCATAATCAAATGAACCCTAGAAAAACTTACTAATTGAAATTTACAAGATAAGGTGTTGAATGAATCAGTCAAAAATGAAAAATGCGAGTAACCAAGTTTGAAGATTTGAGACATGTTGAGGCCTTAACACTATGAAAAACTCGAAGGATTCCGTGACACCTCCGTGATTTTTTTTGTTTTGAATTTCTTTTCAAATGCAATGGAATTGCCTTTGAATCGTAAGACACACGTGGAGTGAGGAAAGGCCATGGGATTGGACATTAAAGTCCCTGACGCCGTATAAACTATAATTTAAGCGTTTTTTTGGGGTTAAGATCGCAACCGAAGATTTCAACGATACTTCGCGTGAGGTGTAACTTTCACGACGAGGCAACACGTTACACAAGAGACATGTGATCGACATGCATGCAACAACGTGTTTGTACGCAGCAACTTGTTTGTACAGAATGTGGGAAACAAGGCCAAGTAAGGGATGAACGATTTTGAAAATTGATATATGAAGGAGGGTCAACCATGGCCATCCAGAGCCGCAACACACTGCCAGAACCACCATGGCTCTCCAAATCTGCAACACTTGTGCTAGAAACATGGCTCTCCAGACCTGCAAAACACTGCCAGAACCATGCTACAAATAATAAGAATCTAGTCTTACTGTTTACTCACGGTTTTCGTGACCATTTGCAGGTGTAATCCTCAAGCACAGAAAGGAAAGAGATGTAATCACTGGATCAACTGTTCACTGGTTTTTTTATTTTCACTAATGGAAAGAATAATACACGTTTGTAATTGCAGAAGCTCTGCTTGTAAAATGGTACGCACGCTTGTTCAGCTGATGAGGACTCTTGATCGGATGCCTGACGAGGTACAAATTGTAAATTTAGCATCGCTGTTCAGCTGGATAGGATTATGTTCTAAAGATTAACCTAATAACCGTATTTTTAGCGCACAATACTCATGAAGCTCTTCTACTACGAAGATGTCATGGTAAGACAATTTGTCCACAGAATCCAATGGGCGTGTTTTTAATTTTTAAGTCGTTATTTTATTTTAATTTGACATCACGAAGCTCGTTTTCTTTTTGTGAGTAATTTGCAGCCAGCCGACTATGAGCCTCCGTTTTTCAGATGCTGTAGCGAAGATGAAAGTAATCCATGGTCTCAGACTCCTCTGAAAATGAAAGTTGGAGACGTCGACAACAAATATTTCATGATCGCTTTAAAGGTACGATCGGAGAATTCCCGAGGTAATATCCAGATATTTATTTGCATTATCATTTAAGCTTCGAGCTCAATTTTAAAGAAATCCTAATTTTCAGGTTAAAAGCGTCCTAGACACTTGTGAAGACGAGAATGACGACCTTGAAGATGGAGATGATGTTAGTCTGGACAGTGGCTTTGAGAAGAAGAACAAGAATGATTCGTCCGCCATAGGCACCGACTCTGAAAGCTCCGAAGAGAAGTCACAGGTTTGAAATCGGGATTTTGGATGAATTCTTTTCCCCAAATGTGCAATTCTAACTCCATCATGTTGATAAAGATCTTGGATGAATTCTTCTTTTAAATATGCAATTGTAACTCCTTATTGATAGTCATTCATTCGTTACTTCATATTTACAGGGCGAGGAATTGGATCATATCGTTACTGGTAAGTGAAATGATTTTATTCCGCGATCTTCTGTAAAAGTAAACTGGTCTAATTGATGATTTCCACAGAAACTGAAAAATTAAAGAACACATCCGCCGAAGATCAGCATATGGCAGAATCTGATGGTAAGATATCAGTCTGTTTGATACATTATTAGGAATAGTTATTTGTGTCATTTCTATGATTAAACGGTAATATTGTTGGAAATTCCAGACTTCTTTGACATTTGTTGTTTGTGCTAATCCTTTTAGACGACACTCAAGACTCTGAACAAGAAGCTCAAAATCTGGCCCGTGCGAAGGAATGGATCCTTTCAAGGCATATTGACAGGCTTGATCTAACGGATATTTTGTCCAACTTTCCAGAGATTTCAGTTGTAAGCACTTGTTCGATGCTTATCCAGTTCTTGATTTGGTAGAAAATATATTCGATGCTTGAGGCGATCTTCATGTATGTAGTAGCTTCGGCCATGTTGAAGTAAAATTCGAAAGAAATTTTATTAAATAAATTCTAACAACTCGGTAGCAAGTACTATACACGAGTATTTTTCTCCTCTACGTTCACTATTAAATTGCTGCAAAATGTGATGGCTTTTTGCAGGTATCGACAACGAGTACTGGTCTTGACCAGAGATATCTATATAAAGGGCATTTAATTGATCTCTTAAAATAGCTTTAATGCCAAGGATTTTAGATAATTAACTATCGTTATGAAAATGGCTAACCTTCCTAGTCCTGGCTTTCCGAGTATTGTTTTCAGAAATACTGAAAACGCTACAGAAAGAAGGTTTAGTAACGTCGATAGGAAGAGATGAATACAGAATTAACAGGCGAAAGGTAAGGACTTACCCATGCATTTGCAAAGTCAACAATTAAATCAGGTTGGCATTATTTCCATCATGCATAGTGGGTTTGCAGGATAATAACCTTGACGTTACTAGCAAAGAAGAGCAGCATCCATGCCATGAAGCGAAAGATCAAAACGCTGTCGACTGCGCTGACAAGGATTCAATCAATCACGTCACAGATCTCAATTCTTGGCTTCAATTAGAAAGAGACAAAATAAGCACGGCTAACTCCTATTCTGGATATATGCTTTCCAAAGCGCAGATGCGGTAGCCATTTTTTAAAGCTGTCGTGAAATAACACAGGTAAAATAGCAACCCCACGTTAAGCATTGATTGTTATGGGTGAACATATGAAAGCAAAACAAAATATCGTGTATTGATCTGTGAAACATGAATACAATATGCAAAAATATAATAAAAGAATCAATCTTCTTACCTGATTACCATGGTTCTTAGCTGCTGTTGTTGGTTGATGAATGAATACTTGGCTTGCCTTACAGGAAGATCTATGCATAAGCCATGGCTAATGATTAAAAACATGGAGAAGGTGATGGTTTATCCTATGGTGGAATCGATGAGGGCTATGCGGCCGTGAAATAACATAGGTAAAATAGCAACCCCACGTTAGAATCAATCTTCTTACCTGGTTATAGTATGTCTAAAAATTAATAGCTCACAAGGACAAGAAGCCTTACCTGACGTCTGCCATTTCTCGATCTCAATAAACACTTCTTGTTCTAACCTGCAGGTAAGGTATGAAGGCGGTGCCTAAAATACACTGCAAGGTGGTGCCTAAAATACACTGCACTATACCTGGGTGGGAATTCCTGGCAGAACACCTGCACCACCTTGCATCGACACGTACACCACCTCATGCACAACAGCTCTCAACCTGCAAACAAACCTGGTATAGCCAACCTACAAACAAACCTGCAAACAAATGTTAGCGAACTAATGCTAACATACCTGTAACATTAATATGAATACGTCGACCGCCACAGATAATAAACACGGTAAAGGTAAATAAACCTATGGTCTAGCCTCTTCTGCCTCGGGAAGAGGCCAAATAAGAAGGCAAACCCGATCACTTTCGAAAACTTTGGTTATCACGACAATGGTAAACACAGTGGCATTTGAAAACTTTGGTCACCCTGCCATAATCCGCTTAAATTCGCCCCGAATTAATGCTATAGCATCGCAGATGGATTACTATAGTCCCTGGCCATTGTCAGATGACAGGGACTAATAA
>APFE031068596.1:98540-111894 GCA_000404065.3 Pinus taeda | reverse complement strand
ACCCTATGAACACATCAATCCTATGCTCCTCTGGAATATCTTTTACCCTTATGTTCAATTTTTGGAACTCCTCAATGTGCTCCATTATTGAACCCTTTTGTTTGAGACTTATCAATTGGCTAAAAAAAGTGTTGCTTTTTGTATCCTCGTAATGTGCTACCAATTCTCCTGTAAAAATTGCCCAAGTGATAAATTTTTTACCAGAGCAAAGCAATTGATACCATACAAACTGATATGGTTCCAAATATAAAGTTGCCATATGTACCTTTTGTGTGTTTTGCACATTATTGAGATCGAAAAATTGCTCCATCTATAATATCCATGTTGCAGGATCCTTGCCATCAAACTTCCTCATATCTTTTTTTGGAATATGGTGGGCCTTCGATCGAAAATTAGAGTCTATGAAATCATGATTAACATTTCTTTTGTTCTCATCATGAGTTTCCTTTACTACCCTTTCACCGTTAGTAAGCATTTCTTGTAGAAACTTTGTTAAATTTGTCTTCAAATCTGTCTTCAAATCTTCCATGCCTGTCTTCAAATCTTCCATGCCTATCTTTAAATCTTTCTTCAAATCTATCTTCAAATCATCCATCTTAGCTTCCACATCATTCATCTTAGCTTCCATGTCATTTGTCTTAGCTTCTACACATTTCTTTAAACAATCCATCTTAGCTTCTACACCTTTCCTTAAACCATCTGTCTTAGCTTCTACATATTTCTTTAAACCATCCATCTTAGATTCTGTTCCTTTTTGTGCAAGTGACACTTGTTGCACTTGGTCTTGTAATTTTGATATATCATGTTGCATTTCTTCCTCCATGAGTCATGCTAGAGATTTCAGGTTGCTTACTAGGTGTTTGCATTTTCTTTCCTCGAGGCATCAATTATTGATAATAATGCTTTACTATGCCCTTTGAATTCCTCCAAACTAATTTTTGAAACCAAGCTTATGCAAAATTAAAAAAAAAGTACACACCCTTTTTCACTTTGTAGGAGCTTGATATTGAATCTGATGTATCTTTGTAATTTCGAATCATCCAGTTCTCAAATTGCGACTTGTAGTAGCCCTCTGTGTCATCTTTCCAATGCCACCAGTCTGATCCAAATTGGATTCTCCAAGGAAGAGTTATGCACAATCTCCCAAGATGACCTGATTATAGACCTTTCCATAAGAGCGACTTTGTATGAAGTGCCATGTGTCACTATTTCAACCTTTGGCTCTGAAAAATATATACAAGAAACCACAATCTGTCCTATTTCTGTACCTTCTTACAAAATTTCAATCCGATGCTCAGAGAGAAAGTTATGACGATTTTCCCCAGGTCCCTTGTTTGGAATGTAATTCAGGATTCTGCAAAAAGACCAACTTCCTCAGATCATATCTCTGCAAATATAGCACGAAAAGCTTTGAAATTCAAACCCGAGGTTCAGTGCACTTTCACCTCAAATTGGTTTTTTTCACTTCTGAAACATTTCAGAAAAAAAAGTTATAGCAAAAATGCCACGATGACCTATTTGGAGCAGCGAAACCCTAGAATCCAAAGCTCTGATACCAAATGTTATGAAACCAGCTCACAAAAAGATAGAGAAAATAGTTGAACGCCTTAGAATTCAGCCTCTTCGAGGGGGTAACCTCCTTTACATTACACAAATGAATAATTCTTGGATGATTCAAATGACAAAACCTCCTTTCTATATATAGGAATCTAAGGGGTTACAATATAACCAAGCCGACCTAACAATAATAATATAAAGGCACAAAAATAACAATAGAGAGATTCTATGGGGCAAAATAATAACAATATGGGACAATAGGGGCACAAAGATATTAAGAAGGGATACAACTACAATATTAATGGGGACATCACTTGTATTATAGGGACCTAACAGAATATTTTGAACTTTTGGGGGCACATAACGTGACACTACCATCATGACACCAACATTTTTTGATAAATTTCCACTGCAGGAGGCATCCACTAATTTACGTTCCTCAACCTGTCACCATAAAGATGATTCTTCCTAAAAATTTTCCTAGATGATGATAATGATATATAGTCCTTATCATCATAAAGTATGGATTTTATTTCTTCACCCGTGCTCCACCTTCCCCCTCCCAATTGTATACAACATCGGTTTCTCTTGCATGCTTCCCTCCGATTGAAAAGTTATACCCATACTTGAAATTATCATCTTGATCCTAGTTCTTATGCTTCTCTTATTCTTCTATGCTAAGCAATCATACCTCCCTACCACCACAAATAGATAAACCATTTTTCCTACACTTTCTTTCAAGCTCCACAAGAGGAATACTAAACAATTCTCGAGCTATTTCTTCCTCTCCAATCACCATAGCAACATCTTGATTTGGACCAGATCCATCTTTTATGTTTGTAAGATTGGATTCAGAACTATCAAGGTCCTTCAATGGTGGGGCATCTCCACATATTGAATTAAAGGGAGGGATACATGAATTTCCAAACTGAAGAAAGGTAGCTCTGCGTCCATTCACATAAGCATATGAAAGGAGAAACTAGTCTGACCAAACCTGGAGAACTTTCATTACTCTTTTCTGTAAGGATGCCATAATATAAAGGTAAAACAATTCACAAAAAGATCCACACGGTCATTACACTAATTATGATATTTTTTTTTTACGAGTAAAAATTACCATCCACCTTGCTAATTGATGACCAATAAGGGGCTTGATCTTAATACATGATCTATTTTCATCATTACTATCCTCAACATGTTCTACTATTTAGAGTGAGATTTCTATTTTATATCCCACACAATTAGAATCCTGCTACATTTGGCCTCCTCTACTTCCCTAGGCTACATGTGTTAAAGAGGGTACAAAACACTAATAATATGTTCTTTTGCCATAAGTTCTTGTCATTTTTTGGATGAATTCTATGGAAATTTTATTCATGCCAATTATGTGGTAGGAAATAATGTTCCATTATTCTTTTTTATCATCTCTTGTTTATGAGTTAGCATGCTTCTATTGTACTAGTTCATTACGACTACGTCATGTAAAGATCAAGATGAGTGGGTTTTACATTTGATTTCCACTGTAGTCAACAACTGAATATATAAGTTTTCTATTAGGTTGAATGATGGGACAACACACTTTTATTTCCACTAGTGCTCTCTTTTTCATATACTATCACAAGTGCATGAATACAAACTCACTATTATTTTTACCTGGATAAGAAAATGATGAAAAATTTGTATTTTGTAGTAACAAGGATAACTATGTATTGGAGCTAGACCTCGAGCCCTTCAATTCATCATTTCCTTACCCAACATGACCGTCTCCTATTGGTAACAAAGTTCAATTTATGAACCAACATTTTTCTTCAATACTATTTCATGATAAAGAAAGAACACAACCGTTGTTGGATTTCCTTCAAGCACACAAATACCAAAGCCATGTCATTTTTGTTTCCTTGGTTAATATATTGCATTATTGTGTTTGATAGTTAATTCATTATTATTCTATGCCAATAAATCTCTATCAAATAGTAGAGAAGGATGACCCGACTATTTTAGAGATATATAATATGAATTAATTAAAAATTCACAGGTTATTTAAGTTCTCATCTTTCTATTTCACTTCTTTAGAGAAAACTATATATTCAAATACCAACTCAACTCAAACCAAACTAAAATAGAGAATCCTAGTTATGAAGATGTTTCTCTCTCCATACCTTATAGTGACATTATTTTTTTGAATTATACTTGAAGTTCACTGATAATAACTCGGATTTATATATTTCTTTTAGCACCAAATTGATATCATGGATAAAATTCAAATATCCAATTAAATATGACCTAAATATGATTCAAAGAATATCACCTTTAGTTTGAGAACATGACAGAGTAATTTCTGAGGTGTGAAGTTTTATTAGAGGCATTGTTTGTTTATTTGTTTTGGTTAGAAAATGGGTTTCTCTTTCTTTTATGTGACTTTCAATCATATCTAACATGTTGAGACATGGGAAAGAATAATGTGTGACATTTATGTTGTAGAAATTGATGTTGAATGAAGGGATAAAGAGTTTAACCAAGCTACAATCCACTTTGGAAAAGGTAGATGGACATGTTAAAATTTTTCCTAAGGATACACCATATAAATAGTTTGAACATAAGTAATATATGGCTTTTTAGTTTGCAGATATGTTCTTTTTTCTATTCAAGATATCACAACAAGACAAATATTGATATTGTAGAAATTGTTAGAAGACCACACTGAGGTCAATTTTTCTAATGTTCTACTTGATTGATACATTCTCATGATAGGAGGCTTTAAATATGAATTAATATGTTACCAAAACAAATTATATTCAAATTTTATACATATAAAAGATAAAAACAAATGTCAATTCCTTCATTTGATTGTTACTTGACTCTGGAGTAGGAAGGTTACATTAAATGTGATTGGAAAAAGGACGGGGAGATAATATAGAGATCATGTCTTGGATATGATTCATTTGTTGTTGGAGATCCTTCAGGCACTTTAGCCATCGACTTTGGAAATGTTTCTAGTAAGTATTCCTATGGTTTTTAATGTTGTGATTCTTTCACCTCATGGTCATTTTGGGCAAGCAAATGTTTTAGGAATGAGTGATAAAATATTGATGGACAGGTAATTTTTTTTTTATACAATTGCAATGTCCATTCCATGATATCATCTCTTTATTGTTTGATTATATTTTTAATGTTTATTTCGATTTTTTTGTATTCTAACTATGAAATTGAAAGTACTTGGTATTATGTTTGTTTAAACAACAACCAAAGCTTGAAGATGAAATTAATAATACACGATATTGATTGAAATCCTTTTAACTATTTTGTATTGAAAGATTTTCATGATTATCAAAAATGTTTACTTTCATGTTGTTATTTGAGAACATGTTGTTTATATACTTGACCAAGTGCATGCATTAGACAACAGATTGTTGTTGTGAATAAAATGAGAAGGATTAGACATCACACCTCAGATTTTTTTCTTTTAACAAGTTATTTACAGCTTGATCTTTTTAGCATGTAACTTAATTGGCATGATTGTGCCTAAGATTTCCCTGAAGGTTGAGTACCAAGTTACTAAGGTGTTATTTTCTATGGTGACTTTAATTTGTTTATGTAGGTCATCTAGCCACATAGTGGGAACTATCGCTCAACTGAAGAAAACTTGTTCGAGTTTCTTGCTCTTATGGGGAAGACTGTCTTTAACATTGTTGATGTTGAGGTGTATGTAATATAAATCCTTTATAGTCTATTTTCATTTATATTCTAATGTTCATTGTCTTTCATGTCTTACACTTTGCATTCTAGGTTCTTTTGTTTTCAGAAAAGGAACTTAGTATTGATGGTAAGCAGCAGGATTTTAAGAAAGAGGATAACACTAACACTAGAGCGACAAATGAAAAAATAGAGAGAGGAGAATCAGTCTAGTGTTACGCTTAAAGCTAATATCCCACATAAGACACAAACACATAGAGAATGATGTTCAAGTCTTCATTGTTGGTGAATTCACCTGCAATGACTTGACATCACAATTATAATGTTTTATAGTGATGAAAAACATTTCATATATAAATTGTAGTCTAGCAAATGTTAAGTTGGAAACTCATATTGTAATACTTGACATTTCATATAATATAATTTCTGTGGTTGAAATTATTTATAGTTGCACTTGATATTGTTTGGTATTTTAACTAACATATGTAATTTTGAATTTTCATATTAGATGAATCAATTCACATTGTATGATGTTTTTTTAATTTATTCGCAAAATCATACTAATTAATCTATGTTGATTAATAATGAGCACAAAAAATCAATCTAAAATGACTAAATTAGTAGTTTATATTGATTAATTATGAACACAAATAAAATGAATATATGACTAAATTAGTCATTTATAATGATTATTAATGAAAATAAATGAAATGAATATAAACTACTAAATTAGTCGTTTATATAATGAATATGAAACTACCAAAAAAATATAAATGACTACTACAAATGATTAATTTTTCATTGCAAATGACAACTAAATTTTGCATATATACGACTATTAGTAGCTAATCTACAATATCTTATAACACAACAA
Organism: Pinus taeda; assembly: GCA_000404065.3. Lineage (NCBI taxonomy): Eukaryota > Viridiplantae > Streptophyta > Pinopsida > Pinales > Pinaceae > Pinus > Pinus taeda. Next base: position 105,770 of record APFE031068596.1, on the reverse strand, counting down.
AAATTTAGTTTTTGAAGATTCTTCGGCGAAAATCACATAGAGAAACTTTTGTCGACGCGTTTCGAACCAACCAGTGTGGTTCATCGTCAGGACAAGTTGAATGAGCAGATCTGGCTATGCACTATAAATAGATAGGGTAAAATATCCAATGACTCAAATTTCTCGATAAGTAACGGCTAAAAAGACAACAACTCGATATCGAGCTGTTGTCTTTTTAGCCGTTACCTATCGAGAAATTTGAGTCATTGGATATTCTACCATATCTATTTAGAGTGCATAGCCAAATATGCTCATTCAACTTGTCCTGACGATGAACCACATTGGTTGGTTCGAAACGCGTCAACAAAAGTTTCTCTATGTGATTTTCACCGAAGAATCTTCAAAAATTTGATATGGATCACAGAAGTCTCAATTCAATAAAAAATTTAGTTATATTTCTTTGGTCATTAATTGGTTTCTAACGATGACTAAAATTTGCATATATATGACTATTAGTAGCTTTTACAGTATCTTATAACACGACCAACATTTTGGTCATTAATTGGTTTTCTCTGATGATCATATAGTAATATATTTTGTTGTATATTTGGTCATTAATTATGGCAATTAATGACTAAATCAATAACTAAATTAATGACTAAATATACTGCTAGATGATAAAATTAAGACAATCAATTAATGGCTAAGCTAAAAATGACTAAAAGTTGGTTGCGTTATAAGACACTGTAAATTAGCTACTACTGGTCACCAATTGAAAAATAATCATTTTTATGCAAATTTTAGTCATTGTTTTAATAACTAATTAGCCATTTTGCATTAGTGAAGGCTATGAATATGATATATATGAAGTTCACAAATAGTATAGCCTTAGAAGGAAAACGAATACTAAAATTCCCATTAAGAAATTAGTCCAAATATAAACTAAAAAAAGAACAGAAGCTCCTGTGAACAAATTTCTACAAATTCTCCCTAGAGGAAATCAGGAGGCTTCCAACCCAAAAATTGTAGATATAACTTCAGTTGAAACTCAAACTCAAATTGTTAGTCAAACTATTCCAAATAAGAGAATTCAAAAGAAAACAACTGGTACACAAAATCAATTGCCAAGTGTTGATAAAGAAGATAAAACTACGCAGACCACAATTGCTCAAGAAGATCTCACATAATCAGGAAAAACTCAATTGTCATTCAATAGTAAGACTGAGATAGCCAAATTGAAAATATCATTTCCTTTGACTGAATTGGTGAAAAATGAATCATATAAAGCACAAATCATTCAAACAGTAAACATAGGTGAAGTAGAAGATGCTGTAAACCTTAGTGATGATCAACCTCAGTTATTATTTGGTCCAGAAGTAAATGACACACATCAGCAAGGGGGTATCCCTCCATTCTACATTAGCTTGAATGTTCATGATAAAATATTACATAATGCTATGCTAGATTCAGGGACATCCCATAACTTAATGCCAAAGGCAATCATGGAAATATTAAACTTAAATATTACTAGACCCTACAAGGACCTGTTTTCTTTTGATTCCACCCAAGTCAAATGCCTTGGCCTGATTAAAGATTTGCGTGTGACTCTAGTCCAGTGCCCAACAAAGAGTATTGTTATGGACATAGTAGTTGCTGATATCCCACCTAAGTATGGAATGCTATTATCTCGCTCATGGGGAGAAAAATTGCAGGGATCTCTATAGCTAGACATGTCATATGCCACCATCTCTGTGTTTGGTCAACCAAGAAAACTTTACAGAGAGACCTTGATGAAATACATGGTAAGTAGTTGGATGAAAAAAAACGAGCGGAGATGAGGCTAGTCGATTTGGGCATTTTCTAAATAGCGAAAGAAAACATCTAGGGTTTATACGAGTAGTAGATGGTGCTCCTCATGGAGGGTCGCAGAGGAGGGAGAGCATATCCCTTCTTCAAGGAGGTCATGGCTAATAGAGGTAAGAAACCTCTAGAAAATAATAAAGGGGCTTTGGAGGAAGGGAAAAGAACTATGGAAGAGGAGACAACAAGAGGCAATACCAAGGAAATCAATGGCACAAAGGACAAGGAGGGAGAAGACAAAAAACAGGGCACTACAGACAAGAAACAAAAGGGACCCTGCAAACCCAAAGCGGAGATTACTCCAAGATTTGTTGTAAATGACCCTGCCCTACAGACACACAAGGATCACATGCGGACATATGCTATTATCTGTAAGTTCATGGGACTATGGCCCACTGAAAAAGTATTGCATACATGGATCAAATATCACTGGAAACCTAAAGGGAGCATAGACCTTCATCTTGGGTCAAAGGGTTTCTTTACAGTGGTGTTCACGAATATTGAAGACAAGGACAAAGTATTTGAAGGAGGACCCTACTTCTATGCGGTAGTTGGACTCTACTGAGGCCATGGATGATGAATTTTGTCCCAGAAAGGGAGACTTTTACCTCGGTACTGGTCTGGGTAAGACTCTATTCTTTACCTCTTGATTACTGGCAAAACAAATTGTTAATAGCCATAGGCAATAAATTAGGTCGTTTTGTCAAAGCTTTTGAAGCCACAAGAAGAGGAAAATACACTTCATTTGCTAGGATATGTGTGGAAATGGATCTATCAGGAGCTTTACCAGATGAAGTGATCCTGGAAGTCTTTGATGAAGAATGGGTGCAAATAGTAGACTACGAGCATATTCCATTTAGATTCCGTAGATGTCATTAACATGGGCATCTATTTAGAGACTGTCCAGTCGGGAAAGTAGTAAATAACAACAAGGCAAATACAGCGAAGGAAATAGATAGCTTTCAAAAAGTGGTCAATCGAGGAAAAGGAAGCAAGAAAGGACCAAAGAGATATCAAGATGAAGGGCTTAAGGGCAGTCAAAACAAATTCCAAGTTCTTAAGGAAGATGAAGAAATCACAAAGGAAGATCAAGCCATAGAAGGAAAGCCTGGGGAAAAGAGAATAGAAGAAGAATGTGACAAAAACTAGGAAACTGATTATCAGAAAGAAACCATGATGAGTGAATCAGAACTTGAGATGGATTAGAATATGACCCAGAGTGAAATGGACCTGGAGGACCATGAGCTACATGAGATACTTGATAAAGAAAACCTAGATCTGGAAGGGTTCTTGATTTAGGGAACCACGGGAGGAGTGGATTCAGTACCCCAATAAGAACTTAATAGAATACAACAGTTGTTTTTATGGAAAACACAATCTAATGCACTGGGAAAAGGTAAAAATATAGATAAGCAGGAAAACAGAGGAGTGAAGGTGATGAAAACTACTCCGGGACTAGCAACAAGAAACCCAGGTAAGAAAAGAGGCAGGAAAAAGCAGAATGAACTCTTGATGGAGTGTGGCAAGCTAATGATAGATTCAAGTAAGATGAAAGATCTTGCCAGCTACTCCTTCACAAATATTTAATTATGAAGTTTACATCTTGGAATATAAGAGGTCTAGGGAGTAAAAGAAAACAGAGAATACTCATTAATAGAATGAAACAATATATGTTGGATATTATCTTTATCCAAGAAACGAAATGTTCCATTCAAAAAATTAGACAAATCCACAGTAAATGGCTCAATAGATTTGAGTTTCTAGAAGTTAAAGCAGAGGACACCGTGGGGGGAATCCTCACTCTTTGGAACCCTCAAAAAATAAGTATAATAGATGCTGAGGCTACCAGGAATTATCTATCAGTCGTCATCCAACCTGCAGGAGACAAGCACCCCTATATGGTCACAAATGAGGTCCTCAAAGAATAGATGACAAACTCAAGTTCCTAGACTCATTGGTGGATCTAAGGTACAGACATGTAGGAATACCTTGGATCATGGGAGGGGATTTCAATATGATAAAATCTCTTTCTGAGAAAAAAGGAGGGATGAGAATCCTAAGTAAATACTCTTTGGAATTTCAAACCTTTATAGACAAGATGAACCTAGTAGATAATGAAACAAATACTAGCCTCTTTACTTGGAATAATAAAAGAGGTGGAGAATGTTAGGTAGCCTCTAGGTTAGACAGATTCATTATCTCAGAGGATATGATGCTAACAAATAAGGAAGTAATAGCGGAAGTTCTCCCCTTTGGAGGCTCAGATCACTAGCCGATTCAACTGGAGATCAAAGGTATGGGCATTCTTAGAAACAAACCTTTCATATTTGAAAATATCTGGCTCTCCCACCCATATTTCTTAAATAACATTAAAAATTAGTGGACAGAAGATTTATAAATTCAAGGAACAAGAATGTTTCTTCTTCATAAAATATTAAAGCATATCAAACACAGACTAAAGGATTGGAACATAAATGAATTTGGCAATATTTTTGTGGAGAAAAATCAGTTGAAAAAAAAATGAAGGAACTCAACCAAGCTGTAATTAAGGAAGGATTTCATAAAGACAAAAGAAATCAAGTGGATAAATATCAGCAAGAATGGGATAATCTATGCAAATAGGAGGAAGTTTTTTGGAGACAAAAATCTAGAGTCCAATGGCTAAAGGAAGGGGAGCGTAACACAAATTTTTTTCATAAGTCCACCATGGCAAATAGAACGCATAACATAATATCTTCAATCAAGAACAAAGAAGGTAATATTATCACCTCCCAAGAGAATATTGAAGTCGTGTTAGTTTAGCACTTCCGAAGCATTACTCAGGAAAATAATTCAAATAGAGAACAATCCATATGTGAGGTAACTAGAAATATACCAAAGATGGTATCCAGAGAGGATAATTTCAATCTAAATAGGCTAGTTTCTGAAAAGGAGTTAGATGATGTCCTCAAAGAAATTCAGAATGGAAAAGCACCAGGTCTAGATGGTTTTAGTGTGGATTTTTTCAAGGCATGCTAAAATATTGTTAAACAGAATATTTTGAATGTGGTGGAGGATTCCAGGGTGAACAAAACCATTTTGAAAGTGTTGAGTACCTCCTTCATCTCCCTTATCCCTAAGCAGGAAGTTTCTCAAACTCCATATAAGTTTAAACCCATAGCCATTTGCAATGTGGTTGACAAAATAATATCCAAAGTAGTGGCGAATAGACCTAAGCCTTTGCTTCCTACCCTAGTTTTAGGGGAACAATCAGGCTATGTGGAAGGAAGATAAATTTTAGATAACATCATTCAAGCTTATGAGGTAGTTTACTCATTAAAAAGCAAAAAGCAGGCCTGAATGATCATGTAATTAGATATAGCCAAAGCTTATGACAAAGTAAACTGGACATATATGAAAATGGTACTTATTGCTTTTGGTTTTGATCATAACTGGGTCAGATGGGTATTGGCCTTAGTTACCTCCTCTAGCTTCTCTATTTTGGTGAATGGCTCTCCCTTTGAGATTTTTAGTCCTTCCAGAGGCCTCAGATAGGGAGACCCAATCTCTCCCTTTCTTTTCATTCTTATGATGGAAGGACTTGGTAGGCCCATCAAGCATGCTAAAGTTACAGGCAAGATTAAAGGCCTTCTACTTGTTGAGAATGGTCAAGCTCTAACCCATCAACAATTTGTAGATGATACAATGCTACAAGGAATCCCCACTATCAAAGAAGCTACAACTTATAAACAAATTCTGAACGTTTTTTCCATGGCGACAGGTATGGAAGTTTACCTCTCTAAATCAAAAATATTTTTCTTTAATACCAATATGGCGGTCCAAAGGAATATTTCTAGAATTATTGGTTTTCAAAGGGATGTCCTTCCCTCAAAATGTTTGGGAATCCCTCTAATGGATAAACCAATGCTCAAAAGCATTTGGGAACCCTTGATGAATAAGTTGCAGGATAAAGTCAGTAAATGGACCTTTAGATCTTTAAATCTTGCAAGTAGGTTGGTTCTCACTAAAGCTGTTCTGCAAGCCATCCCTATTTTTATGTTATCTGCCCTCCCAGCTCCAAAAGGAGTCCTTCAGCAACTCAGAAATATAAAAAGAAACTTCCTTTGGGGTAAGGAGGAGAGGAAGAAGAAATGGGCCTTAGTGTCTTGGGAGAAAATTTGCAGACCCAAAAACCATGGAGGGCTTGGCTTGCACGATCAGGAAATACTCAGCAAGGTTTTAGGGGCCAAACTATGGTGGTGTTGGGTTAAGAACCCAAAGACTCAATGGGAAAATATCTAGAAAGAAAAATATGCAATATCCTGGCAAACTAGTGATCTCATAAGAATGTCAGGAAACATTAAGGGATCATACATCTGGAACAAAGCCTGGGAAAATAGAAGATTAGTTCAAGACAATAGTTTCTGGGAAATCAGGGAAGGGAATCAAGCTGTCTTTTGGGAAGATAAGTGGCAACAGGAACCACTACTTCTACAAGAGACCTTCCTCAACCTTAAACATGAGACAGATTCACAAGGCTTAATTAAAGTAAAGGAATTTTGGGATAATACTCAGCTGATGGAGAAATGGAGAATCTGGAAGAATATTGATTGCATAAATAAAATCCACTTGAAAACTAAAGCATAGGAGCTAAGGAAAATGGTGGAACAAAGGATTGTCTTAGTTTCTGAGAGGCAAGACCAACTAAGATGGGGCAATAATAAAGAGGGCACCTTTAATCTCAAAGAAGCCAAAGACATTCTCCTTGAGCTGACTCCCCAAGTTCTGGACAAAATCTGGCAGAAGCTTTGGAGGCACCAAGGGTGGATGAAAATCAAACTCTTCATGTGGTTGGTTTACCACAGGAAAATCCTGACTTGGGACAACATTAGGAAGAGAGGTGTTATGGGGCCTTCTAGGTGCCTTCTCTGTGGAGGAAAGAAGAAATAATGGAACATTTTCTCAACAACTGCTATTTCACCTCCTGGTTATGGGACATATTTGCCAAAATCTTTCAACAATCTGACAGGGACAGAGGAAGCATCTTCAATACCCTCAATAGTTGGAGGGGAAATTTCTCAGACCATGAAATTCTCAGCTCAGCATGGACCCTTACACCAAGCTTTATTATATGGAATGTTTGGAAGGAGAGGAACAAAAGAATATTCAAGGAGGAAAAAAATCCCCCATATCTCCTGTTTGAGACTATTTTGAAACAATTTAAGGAGACAGTGGGCTCCACAATTTGCAACCACCATAATAATCCTCCCTCAGATCTGGAAAGGAAAATTCTCAGATAGCTAGGGCTGCAGGAACTAACTCCTCAAGGTATTAATAGAAAGGTTGCAGTAAGGGATAGGGAGTAGGATTTCTAGAATCCTCCCCCAGAAGGATATCTAAAATTCAACATTG
>APFE031068596.1:54605-85945 GCA_000404065.3 Pinus taeda | reverse complement strand
AAATCAAGAAGAAAAAGGTAATAGTGTTGATTGATTCAGGAAACACCCATAATTTTATTCATTGTAAGGTAGCAAAATAATTGAATTGCTTCCTATATCCAGCACCAGGAGTGTCAAGTGATGATTGCAAATGGAGGAACAATAAATTGCTCTGGAAAGTGCCATAATATCAAGCTATCCATGGGAGAATATGTATTGACTGGCCCAATGCTTTCCATTCCAATGGGAGGTGTTGATGTTGTACTAGGAGTCCAATGGCTACAATCCTTGCGTACAATAGGTTTTAATTTTCAAGAACTTTTCACCAAATTTTCTACGAAAGGAAAGGAAGTTTAATTAAGGGGTATTGCAGGGAAACCAGGAAAGATAATCAACTATAATGGTATGACAAAGCTTCTAAAAAAGGAACAAAGAGGTGTAATTGCACAATTATGTTCACTAGATGTTTTCACATCGAAATCATCTATTTCTCCAGACCTCCAAAAAGTCCTGGACAATCATTCCAAGGTATTTTAGAATTCGAAAGGTCTCCCACCTATGCGTGATCATGATCATGCTATTCATCTGATTCCAGGAAGTGTTCCTCCAGACATCAGGCTGTATAGATATCCCTATGTGCAAAAGATTGAAATTGAACGTATGGTTGCAGAAATGCTAGAGGCTGGTATAATTCAACCGAGTCAAAGTTCTTTCTCTACTCCATCAGTATTAGTGCACAAGAAGGATGGATCATGGCGCATGTGTCCGGATTATAGGGAGCTCAACAAGCTCACTATTAAAGATAAGTTTCCCATTCCTGTCATTGATGAATTACTGGATGAATTGCATGGATCAATTTACTTCACCAAGTTGGATCTTCGTTCAGGATATCATCAAATCATAATGAAGATTGAAGACATTCCAAAACAACATTTAGAACTCATGAGGGTCATTATGAATTTTTGGTCATGCCTTTTGGCCTTACCAATGCACCTTCAACATTTCAAGGTTTGATGAATTCAATTTTCAAACCATTCCTTAGAAAATTTGTGTTGGTATTTTTTGATGATATACTAATCTACAACAAGTCTTGGAAGGATCAGGTTGAACATGTTGACAGGGTGCTACAACTATTGGAGGAGAAACAATTATATGCAAACAGATCCAAATGTTTCTTTGGAGTCCAAGAGGTGGAATATCTGGGTCATATTGTATCTCATGAAGGAGTTAAGGTAGACCCTAGCAAAATTAAAGCCATTAAGGAATGGAAAATCCCACATCCATAAAGCATCTGCGAGGATTTCTTGGGTTGACAGGGTATTATCGCAAGTTTGTTAAGAATTATGGGAGAATAGCAGCACCTCTAACAACATTATTGAAGAAAGATGCATTTTCATGGACTCCGGAAGCAACAAAGGCCTTTGAACATCTTAAACAGGCAATGTGCCAAGCACCGGTCTTAGCTACACCGGACTTCACAAAAACCTTTATTGTGGAATGTGATGGGAAATGGAATTGGTGCTTTTTTAATGCAAGATGAAAGACCCATTTCTTTTGAAAGTCGTCCAATCAAGGGAAAGTTTTTACACAAAGCTATTTATGAGAAGGAAATGTTGGCAATACTCCATGCACTTAAGAAATGGCGACCTACCTAATGGGAAGACACTTCAAGGTAAAAACGGATCATGATAGCCTTAAATACTTTTAGAACAAAGATTATCCTCTGAAGAGCAACAAAAGTGGGTCACAAAGATGTTGGGTTATGACTTTGAAATCATCTACAAAAAAGGGAAGAAAATGTGGTGGCAGATGCACTCTCAAGAAAGGATGAGATGTGGAAGCATTGTTGTGCGCCATTTCTATTATCCAACCAGATTGGATAAATGAAGCAAGGGAGGAATGGAAGAATGATGAAGAAGTGTGGGCACTTATTCGAAAATTACAACAAGATTCCAGTACATCTTATACATTTAGCTGGAAAAATGATTGTTATGGTACAAAGATCGCTTATACCTCTGTAAGAATTCCCAGCTAAAACAAAAGATTCTTATGGAATTGCACACTTCTCCCTTAGGAGGGAACTCGGGATTTTTAAAAACTTACCACACGGTTAAGAAGAATTTTTTTCGGAGGGCCTTAAATCAGATATTCAAAAGTTTGTGGCAGAATGTTTGGTTGCCAACAAAATAAAGTTGAAACAATTAAGACACCAGGTCTATTACAACCTTTATCCATTCCAAGCCAACGTTGGGAGGAGGTTTCAATGGATTGTATCACAGGTTTACCCAAGTCTGAGGGAAAGAGTGTCATCATGGTGGTAGTTGACAGACTTACCAAGTATGCACACTTTTGTGCATTATCACATCCATTTAAAGTTAGTACAGTTTCTACTGCATTTATGGAAACAATTCAAAAGCTACATGGAAACCCAAAGATTATTGTAAGTGACAGAGATCCCATTTTCACTGGAAATTTTCGGACAAAATTATTTTCTTGTCTTGGTACTCAGTTAGCTCATAGCTCATCTTATCATCCTCAATCTGATGGGCAAACTGAGATAGTAAACAAATGTTTGGAAGGATATCTTCGCTGCTTTGTATCTGATAACAGACACAATGGGTCAAATGGTTGCTTGTGGCTGAATGGTGGTATAACACTTCCTTCCATACAACAACAAAAATGACCCCATTTATGGCACTTTATGGGTATGAACCACCATCCATCACATCATATTTAAGAGAAAATTATAAGGTTCAAGCAGTGGAACATCTCATCAAACATCAACAACAAGTCCTCCAACTCTTAAAGGATAACATCATGTTGGCACAACATAGAATGAAACAACAGGAAGATTAACATCACAGCGAAAGAAGTTTTGTTGTAGGTGATTGGGTATTTCTACGACTACAACCATATAAGAAAATGTCCCTCAAGCAAGCTAAGAAGGATAATAAATTATCACCAAAGTATTATGGTCCATACAAGGTGTTGCAAAAGATTGGTACTATGATATACAAATTGGAGCTTCCTGCAGCTTCTCGGTTGCACCCAGTTTTCCATGTTTTATGTTTAAAGAAAGTTATAGGCGACAAGCTCCCAGTTCAAACAATATTGTCAGAAGTTGATGAGGAAGGAAAAATTATATTGGAACTGGAAGCAGTCACAGAAACAAGATCTCAACAGCTACAAAATCGATCAATTTCAGAGTATCTTATCAAGTGGAAGAACTTATCTGCGGAAGATTCCACATGGGAGGATGAGAATTTTATACAGAAGTATCCAGAACTACTCAAGCGTTGAGGACAACACTTTTTTGAAGGAGAGGGGCATGTGGATCCCTATAATACTAGTGATTACCCCATTACTATGGTAGTTGTACCCCTTATTAATATTTTTGTGACCCTATTGCCCCCATATTGTTATTAATGTGCCCCATAGAATCCCCCTATTGTTATTTTTGTGGCTTTATATTATTATTGTTAGGTCGGCTGGGTTATATTGTGATTCCTTAGACTCCTATATATAGAAAGGAGGCTTTGTCATTTGTATCATCCAAGAATTGTTCATTTATGTAATGTAAAGTAGGTTGCCCACTCGAAGAGGCTGAATTCTAAGGCGTTGATCTATCTTTTCTATCTTTTCTTGAGCTGGTTTCATAACATTCACAAACTTGCATGTTCTCTAAATTGAATGAATTAACTAGAATTATATTACAGAATTTGTTTAAGTACACTCTGTCTTGAACAGTTAATCATTTTAATGTTTTATACTGATATCTAGATTAGGGAATCCTTCATTTATCCCTAGTTTTGATTGACCTCTACCATTTCCTTCATTATCCAGTTTGAGGAACCCTTAATTGCTCCTTGACCCCAATTGAAAACCACTTCACCATCCAGCCTTAAGATCTAGATTTACTTAGCTACCTTTCCCTGTAAACACTATGTTTAGAACTTGATCCAATCCTATTTTCTTGACACTTGACCCCATAGCCCAATGGTAAAAGACATCCCTCTATCCTTCTAAGTCAGTTATTCCACCACCAACTCAAAATCAACACCCAATCAAAGCTTAAATAACTAGCCTAGAATTAATTAACTAAACAAAGTTAAATCTTAAAGAGAGAGCCTTCTCTGAGCATTAGGAAGGCTAGATCCTAATCTCCGAAGTAGGTTTGTGGTTACCTCTATTATTTCTTCCTAAAAAATCTAGATGAATTTTGGAGTGATAACAGTCGGCACATCGTTGACAGACCAGGCACTTGTGGGTATAAGCGTGTGTATCCTTGAATAATGTGGGCTAGTAGAAACCAGATCGCATAACTTGTGTGCAGTGGTGTTTCCTGTGAAGCGACCCCCAGTGGGTCCATCATGTAGATCTTGTAATACCTTCTCTGAATCATTTGCTTCCAAGCACCTGATAAAAACTCTGTTGCTGTGCTTCCTACAAAGCACTCCGTGCACCGACTGATATGCTAAATATTTGAGGCACAATGCCGTCTTGTGTCTGATGGAAAAGTGAGAGGGTAAGGTACCATGCTCAAGGTATTGGCACACATCTGCATACTATATTTAGTGGGTGTTTCTTGCACTATATCATACATCTCAACTTCCTGCTCCCGTCTGGCGAGCTCTTTTTCCACCTCCAACACATGTACAACTTTAGCTGCAAGTATGTAGAGCCCATTCCTGTGACAGTGTGAACTGGGTTGATGTCAAGAGCATATTCTTGCAAGCTTGTCATCCAGTTTGCATGTCGTTTGCCTAGTTCTTGTTGTACAAGGAGTGTGCAGACTGGTAGGTGAGGGACATAGACTATGCAACGGTTCTTCAACAAGTAGGGTTTGAAGTGTTTCACAACCTTGTAATCTGCATATGCTTGTTTGTTAATGGCAGGGTAGTTGAGTTTTGGTCCCTGCATGCTTGCGCTCATGAAGGAGATGGAACATTCGCCGTTCATCTCGTCCTTAGGAGTGAGTACTTCAACAAAAGAATTATCAAAGGCAAAGGTGTATAACAGGAAATCCCTTTTGAAGTCTAGGCTGTAGAGTGCAGGCAATTTTGCAATAGCCTGCTTGATACAGGCAAATGCATACTTTTCCCTCTTGCCCCAGCTGTAGAATTCATCTTTCTTGATCATGTCCTTAATGGGTTTTGACTATCTTCGCATAATCCGAGATGATCCAAAGGAAGTTTATCTTTCCTAAGAAGGACTACATGGCTTTCTTGTTGACTCGGTGAGGCATCTGAGTAATAGTCCAGACCTAGTTCGGATCAACCTTGATCCCACTTTTGGAAACAATGTGTCCAAGAAGGTTCTTGTCAAACACTGTGAATGCGCTCTTTTTGGGACTCAAGGAAATCCTGTATCTCTGGCTTTTCTCAAAAATTTCTTTAGATGGCGTATGTGGTCCTCATGTCTCCTTGAGAACACAGTCACATCATTGAGGTATACCACTACGCTTTGTTCTATGAGTATGAGAAAAGTGATGTCCATGGTGCGTTGAAAGGTTTCGCTTGCATTCACAAGCCCAAACAACATTCATTTGTATGCGAACGTATCCCACTTGGTACAGAAGGTAGTCTTAAGTCTGTCAAGTTCTGCTACCAGAACCTGATTGTATCCTAAAATATCATTGAGTAGGGAAAACATCTGTGCCCCAGACACTGTTTTCAGAATGTGGTCCATAGACGACACAGGGTAGTTGTCTTTTTTCGAGGTGCGGTTCATGTTCCATAAATCAACACACAAGCAGATTTCCCCATACTTCTTGCATATAGGAAAAAGGTTTGAAACCTAGATAGAATGATGAAATTTGTATATGATCCATGCATCAAACAAATTGGTGAGATCTTTCTGTATGAGGGGTTTAAGTGATGGATATACCTTCCTTAGCTTCTACTGATATGGTTTGACCTTTTCTTTGATCGGAATATTGTGTTGGATTATTCGTGCGTTATAAGTTTTCATATCATCATACATCCACGTGAACACATACTGGTAGTATGTGAATAGGTGGACAAAGGCTTGCTTCTCTTTCTGTGTGTAGAAGGTGCCGAGATTGACAAACTTTTGATCTTGTTCTTTTCCCATGTTGATCAGTTCATGCATCATGGTGGAACTGTGGGTTTTGCTGTTCCTCAACCCCTGAAAATGTTCTTGCAAGTCGTAAAGTTTCTCCAATGATGCCACACCCTTCGTGATAAGGTGGCCTTTCCTGTTACTAGCTTTTGCTTGAAGAGACTTCTCGTGCTCTTCATCGTCTATCGCTGCATCTTTGAAGATGTCATCATTGGCCATGAAATGAAGTATCTATTGATCATCAATAAATATGCGTAAATTAGTTATGTTATATGGGATAGATGGTTTGTATAAAATTTCAATAGTAAATCTATCCCTAATCAGTGACATTCTAGAAGATACATTTTCCAAAGCATTGGAAGATGCATTATGCCTACCTAGTACAATAGTGATGTTAAATGCTTGGATGTTGTAGATTAGTCGTCATACCTCTTGTTGGTAAATTTTAAGATGCAGTGAAAAACAATGAATGCTGTAACGTATTTGTCATACCACTATCTCTAAATCACCTACCACTTTAAGTGCAACCACATTGAGGCCGATGGCTTTCTGCAAGCCCAACATGAGTGCTTCATATGAACAATGTTGTTCGTATACCCAAACTTCAAAGCGACTTGAAACTAGATGGTTCCTATTGTTTGGGTTGATCAAATCTCACCTAGTTTCTAAGCTGTCCTATGTCTTTGATTCGTTGAAGTACATGGTCCACAACTCGTTTGTACATGGACTGTTCGACGCGCTTGTAATACTGCTATTGTTGTTGTTACTGCTACTGCTACTATGGTACAATGTATTGTACATGCTTCATTATCAATAGTTGGGCAAGGAAGGAAACCCAACTGCGTGCCTAGTGGGGTTGGAGTTGGCCATCTAGGATAACATCCCAATGTTTTTTCCAGGAGGCCGTGGCCAAACAAGAGTTCTATGAAGGCCAACGATTCATTCTCACCATTAATGGGAGTGATATTATGCCTCATATGCCTCTCGGATATCACCCGGATTTGATTGCTTTTTCCCTTGTATAGAAACTACATGTGAGACCAGTTCATAGCAAAATATTCATTCATCTTGCTCGACCAGTCTCTATTGAGTAGTAAATTGTATGCTTTCAGTATGTCCACAACAACAATGTTGATGCATTGGTGTACTTGAATGTCATGAGATAGTCAGATGATCACATCTGCGAGTTCACCAATGGATGGTATAGATGTTTGATCAAGTTGGATGATTTGCATGGATGTCTTGCTCCATTGTACATTGATATTTTTGGTAATGGAGAGCAGCATGACATTGGCTTCCGTGCCAAAATCATCGAAGCAATTATGAACATCACAGTTGAAAATTTCAAATGATAGTAGGAATGGAGGGAAACCTGAGTTTTATTCTTCCATCTAGAGTGTGTTTAGCATAGTTGAAAGTGATCCAGGAGGTGTGCTTGCTTCCTTTTTGGTAGAGGCTTTGTTGTCCACTGTTGTCTATCCCAATGCTCGTAGAAGGATGTCTCACTGACTCTAGATCTTAGCTAGCTTGAACAAACTGATGTTCATGTGAGTTTTCTTCATGTCATCCTTAATGTTGTAGTCCAAAGGGGGTAGAATCAAGGAGGTGTCTGGGGTAAGACTGATGTTCTTGTTGTCCGACAAAGTATTCTATAGTTTGCTGCTGATGGACGTACTCTTTTCCGTTGCTGTCATCCCATACTTGATTTGTGTTTTCTACTTTAGGAGAGCTGGTGGATCAACCTTCCTCATTATTAGTCGCATCTTCTCTTGCACTTCCCCACTTGTAAGGGGAGCCCCTTTACTCCTAATATTGTAACAATCATTTTTCTTTGGGGGATGTTTCTCGACGTTCGTCTTCAACGTTGCTTGTGAGAACTAATACATGTTCACCACATGCCCAAAAATTGAGGCCTCATCAGGTGGAAAATATTTTTAATTATCTGTGTCTTCTACTTGTTCTTGCATACTGTTTTCTGCATCAAATGTATGACTTCATATAGAGCCTGTGACTTGCCTCCAGTTTGAACAAGAATTCTCTAGGTGACGATATTTGTGGAAAGATATAATTCAGAAATTGCACACCAATTGAGCTAGAAAACAAAGCTCTGTGTAGTTTTTGCAGGGTATCAGTTGTTGCCTAATGACATGCTTCCTTGTTTGTTTCTGGGTGGATGGTTTCTTGTCGACGTGTCCATTTTCTATTGTTTGAGCTCAAACACCTCTGTTGTCAAGTTCTTGATGAGGCAAGTGAGGGTTTCAATATTGTTTATTCCCTTGTCTCTACCTTTCCTCGCCACCACTTGGGACTTCCTACTCATGTCTTTGGAGTCCTTTGTTGGTTCATCATCCTTGATGACTCCAATCGTGCGCAGGTCTTTCTCAACAACAATAGCCTCTTCACAGTTTTCAAGTAGTGTTAGTTTCACAACTCGCTTGACAAACTACGTAATGTTGGTCAGCATGAACAGTGATGGATTCATGATGTTTGGTGTCTACTGCAAACTTGTTCAATATTCGTGTAAACCTCAGATTAAAGTCTTTTACCTTTTCTTTCCCCTCCATCTTCAAGATTCCCAATTCTTTGAGTAACATGGTTGGTGTCTTGTCATCAGAAAATTTTTCAAGAAACATTCATTTGAACACACCCTAGATCTATATGGAGTTGGATGGAAGGTTGTGATACCATGTAAAGCATGATCATCCAAGGTACATGGAAATAATCTACATGCTACATCGTCATACCATACCTTAAGGGTCTGCAGCTGTGGGTAGAAGTTGTCCAAATGGTCTTTTACCTTCATTTTGCTTTTAGGGTTGAAATTGATGCTCATTTTATCCACTCGCTTTGGAATCTTGTGCAAATCACTCAGGAGAGCCAATGGAATCTGAGTCATCCATTCCAGATTTTGGTCATCCATCTCTTCTTCATCTTCATCCTCCTCCTCTTCTTCAGAATCTGACAGTTCTGAGTTTGCGTTTGTTGGTTTGTCTCTGCCTCCGCCTCCTCTGCCACCTTACCCTCTACCTCCTGTACCAAAGTCTGAGCCCAAGATCACGAGGGTGTCTCATTCCCCTTGTCAGAAGACCAAAGGTTCCTCTCCATCTTCAAAATCTTCTTCCAGACCTTCAAGTGTGGCAAGAACTGCTTCTTCCATTGATGATACAACAACCCCTATGGGAGTGGGTTTTCGATTCCTTGATGCATATGGAAGATGTTGTGTGCCTGGGATCAGTCTGACTACTTTCATGAATTGGTGGGTGATGGGATGGACAAAGCGAATGTGATGGTATGGAATTTTGTGTTCAATCCTGGGAGGTGAGAAGTAACAACCTATAGAGTCGCGTGTAGGTGAGAGGGAGTGTGAGTTACTGCCTTGTCCAGATGATTCATGAGTGAGTGTGAGAGGATGTTGAACCATAAAAAACTGGTGACCCTCCTTCTATCACCAGAAATGTTGATAGTGTTGGACCCGCAAACATTCAGGGGATCACCCTGGTATGATGGATCAGTTTCCATTATCTTAAATTTTTACCTCAATTCTTGCTCGTCAACACATGAGAGTGGTTTTCTCTATCTTCAAGTAGTAAGGTTCACGTGCTTGGTGATTTCTAGTGTTACTTGTGTCAATGGTTCTTTCATCGTAGAGGGAGAGGATGGGAGTGAGTCCCAAGTTGGATGGGAGGAAGCCCCTACTCTATTAGGAACACACAACACAAGAGGACGTGCACAAATTTTGGAGGAGAAATCCACACGGATGCGACAGTCACAACACACAAGGAAAGATAACACGTACAACGCACATCGGATGAGTCCATGTGAGTGCGATGGTCGTTGTAGCAAGTTTACATGAAAGGTTTGTCTAATGTCCGAGGAGGTAACCAACACGAGCAAGACAACATTAACATCTCATACAACACATTTTCATAATATATATGTATTAAATCAATTGAATGAGTTCAAGTGTTAAACACAGGTTAAAGCAACATGTATTACAAGTGTTCAAGATTAGTCTTACAATAATTACAACACATGTGTGAAAATGTGTTAGCCTGTTAGCAGGCTTCTTAATTAAACGAAAGTTCTTACACACATCATTACACCATACATCACTAACCCCGTGGGTGGAGCATTGGAGCCACTACTTACTCCTCAAAGAAAATATTATAGACTCTCAAGGCTATGTGGGAGGAGTTGAGGTGAATATTCTTTTGCATGTACAAATGAGGGGGTATTTATAGCCAAGGGTGAAACTGACCCTTATGGCTATTCAACTTCCCTCATGATTGTTTGACTTCCATGACCTTTCGACTTCAAATGACTCTTCATATGACAAGTGGGTCTCTTATACTTCCACGTTACATTACATTGATTGATAGTATGGCCCACAGTAGAGATTTGGATGACATGAAAAATGACAAGACTCAACATGACAGTGTTGGTACATTCATGTTACTGTTGGTGTGCATGTTGAGCGGTGTTGTTTTTGGGTGATGGATGTCGTCATGGTGTGTCATAGCTTCACCTCCTCATGGAAAAGTGTGTGGATTCTTCGATGGTCATCGGTTCGCTTGTTGTTTCATTTGCATGTTTCTCCTTGCTTGTATGTTGGCATGCTTGACAGTTTAGCCCGTTCGTGAAAAGTGCATGTTCGATCGTCCCTTCACGAGCACATCTCTTTGCATGCATTGTTTGTTCATCCATTGGTGAACATGTCCTTCTACATGTGCTCCCTTTGTTCATCCGATCCATTGTCATGCTAGGTTTGTTTATGTATCTGTGACTACAGTCACTCATGACGAGATGACATCAAATCTATAAACCTCCTAATCTACCATGATGCATGATCATTTCAAATGCAGGTGACCAGGAGAGAAGACAAGGTTGTGAGCTTCAAGTTGGGATGGAGGCTCCGAGCACTGCTAGTGAAAATTGTGCATAAGTCACAGGGAGATGGTGAAGGGAAATCTTGATCGATAGTGACTGTCTACAGGGTCTGGCTCAACTGGAGGACAAAATTGCTCAATATTTGGGAGGAGCAGTCTGAATTGCCTGGCAGTGAAAATTGTGCAATTCCTGGATGGAACTGGCAGCTGGATATTGGGACCTTAGCAAAAAAAATGCACAATTCCTGGAGGGACTGGTAGCTGGCTGCTGGGACCTTGGCAGCAAAAACTACACAATTCCTGGAGGGAACCAGCAGTTGGCTATTGGGAGCTTGGCAGCAAAAACTGCACAATTACTGGAGGGAACTGGTAGCAGGCTGCTGAGAGATGCTGGGAGACTGGCCTTTTGATTAACTTTATGCAATTTTATAGCTAAGCAGACTACTAGGTAGTAGAAGGATTGCTAATGAAATCTGTGTAGTTTTCAGGGTGAGAAACCAACCAACTGATTGGTGGGCTAGCTATAAAAACTACACAATTCTTTTAGGGAGACATGGACGGGCACTGAGTGTGTGTCCAACTTGTCTGTGTAATTTTCTTAGTTAGTGGAGAAGGAAACGTTTGCATCCTTTGCTTCAATTTTGAGGGGAGTTAGTCTCGGGGTGACTACTGGGTCAAACTCTCCAGTTAACCAACAGGAAGGTTGATTGATCAGCTTGCGGGTAGCATAGCTTGAAATGGCTTGCTTGGTGCTTCTGCATTGTTCTGGTGACATTCGATCGAGTCGATGGCAGGGTGAAGGTCCAGCCATCAAAGGGGAATCCAATCGTCATAACTTTAGCAAAACGACCAACTGTGTGAGCGAGTGAAAAGGTGCATACGCGTACTTACAAACACACACTTACATGACTTGATGACGAGACAATTGAAACCATCCAAACACACATGCTCAACATGACTGAACGACAGTGTGAGAAACAAGCGCGATGCTTGTAATTGATCGTTGGACAAACACGACAACATTTGTGTGACAATGTATATGACTTGGTGTGTGAGGGTGACAAATATTTACATAGTGAACACAACATGTACATACGAATCGAAAACCTTGTGTATGACCAAAACATGGTTGCAAGCATGACATTGACATCAACATGCAAAATTTTTCTATCGAATGATCAAGCAAGGTGAGTGCGAAGACTCACATGAGGTCACGGGCTGAACCCGAGTGCATGCAGACATCAAGTAAAACTCTCAAAGGAGGCGCTGAAATTGGATGTAGGGAAAAATTTTGGAGGGTATTGCAGCCGCTACAACAGTACCCAAGAGTATGATAGAGAGAGAGAGAGAATAGAATGAGAGCTCCAAAATTGAACTGACAAAATTCTTAACTAATAAATGCTTGCCAACCGATCCTCAAAAGCCTTTTTATTAATGAGGCCTCTATTTTATTCATTTTCCATTATTTTCCGTCATTTTCCTCCTCACATGCAACTTGTGACATTTCACCTTCCTTTTCTCCCAATTTCCATTATTTTCATAAATAAATGCCAAAGAATTCCTCATGCCTTTCCAAAGCCTTTGTCATTGTCTTTGCCAATTTCCGTAGCCATTAATAAACCGAAGTGACACCCCACAAGGATGTTTTACCCACAATTCATCTTGGAATACATGTCCCATGACCATGGTTATTATTTTTCCTTTATTAACTTTTATTACATGGATTTTTGACTTGGGTTGTTACATAATAGATTAACAAATTAATATATTCATCCAAAATACCCCTTAAAAAGATAGTTCTAATACTTTTAGGATCTATTTTTTGCTTCTTCGACCATTAAAGAATGTACAAAAACCTCTTGAGATAATCCTCAAGACTCTCATATTCTCTTTATTTCATTTAAAAAATGCATTCCCTCACATCATAGGTTTTGTAGTACTCTTGGTATTTTTTAAGTAATACTCTCTGCATCCTATCCCATGTTTGGATAATATTTTCTCCCAACCTCATGAACTAGCATAGAGATATGTTCTTTGGGGTGGTAGGGAATAATTTAAGATTCCAGGCATCATATGATTAATCATAACCCCTACATAAAATATCAAACTCAAAAATAAATGCATTAGGGTCCTCATGGCTCTTGCCATAAAAGTGCAATAAATGTTGAAAAGTCTGCAACTAGAAATGATAAATTTAGAAAGTGATAAAAATAGAACTACTAAAAATAGCACTTCTAAAAATAGCAATTTGGGCACTGAGCATTTTAGCCACTGAGAATTTTGGCCACCATGGGTGAGAGGTGAAACTGCTAAAAATAACATCTTATAAAAATAGCATTTCTGGGTCCCTTCCTATTTATAGCAGTCCCTGGTCTATCTATAGGAAGTAAATTCGAGTTTGGTCTTACCAACAACTTGAAATATTAATTAATTAATTCTCATTAAGTTAATTAGTTATGGAAAAGCAAACTTGAAGTCTTTGTGAGAACATGCAATTATTTCTCCACAAATTGGGGAATGTGTCCCTGATTTGCTCCACTAATTGAAGAATTAAGGATGAGTTCTATATTGAGAGGACAAGTTGACTTAGTTTAACATAGTCAACTCTAGTTAGACTAATTTAACAGGTTGTTAAATTAATGAGATATAGTTTGTTGATGCTTGCATGCATGTGACACCTATTATTTTCAGATAACTGTGTATTCATTCATGGATAACTGATGCATGTTAGTTCTGCCAGAGACCCAGTTGAGATCAGAGAAGTGATAGTGTACTATCAGTTGGATGAATATTTTTCCTATAAAGGAATCTCATCCATGATGAGGATTTATCTCCTTCAGGTTTGTGCAGTTATATCAGAGGTTAATGAGTGTGTGAAGAGTCCAATTCACACAGGTGGTAGCACTGGACCCCAAGGAAAACTGCACAAGGAAGTAGGAGGCTTGGAGGGTAGAGGAGAAGGTTTGTGAGAAACCTTTGACTATCTATGAGCAACAGAGGGATTCTGAGCTAAGACTTTTTGTAATCCAAACTATATTTCCACTTGT
The DNA here is from genome assembly GCA_000404065.3 of Pinus taeda. Lineage (NCBI taxonomy): Eukaryota > Viridiplantae > Streptophyta > Pinopsida > Pinales > Pinaceae > Pinus > Pinus taeda. Next base: position 71,952 of record APFE031068596.1, on the reverse strand, counting down.
CTGATAACAAAGATGGGATTTTAGGAAGGTTCTTTCCCCGGGTAAATTCTTCTGTGTTATGTGCGATTTATTCCTTCTTATCAGTTATATGTGTTCTTATTGATGTTGCTCATGGTTGATTAAGCTTCCACTAAATTGTTTGTAGAATTAGATCAAGTGTTTTTCTTTAGTACATTGCATTACCAGGTTGATCTACAATGGGAATTTCTACATGGTATCAGAGCTAGTTGATTTGTAGAAAAAGTTCTACATGGTATCAAAGCTAGCTGATTTGTAGGAAAAATTCTATAAAATTCTACATGGTATCAAAGCACAGGTGATCAAGGAGAGAACAATATATTGAGAGGAGATTTCAAAGTTTTGAGTTTTGGGCCGAGAGTTTGCATAGCAGATCTGAAAATTTTTGTACAAATTTTTTAGAAATAAATAGCAGATTGGGATTCCTTGTGGAAGAATACCCAAAATCAAAAACAAAATCGGCTGAATCAGAGTTCAGATGAGGGAGATATCACTGATTTAAAATCAACTATTTTTCTAGAAAATTTCATGATGGCGGGAAAGTGGAGATAGATTGGTGTGCTAGACAAGAACGTGTATGAACTTGACGTACAAGATGCATGCAAAGCCTTGAGGAGCAAGGCACAAGTTAGATACTTGGTGGTTGAGAGGGAGAGTAAATTACCTCTCAACATGTAGAGCTAGAAGAAGTCTCAGACAATTGTGGAGGAGCCATGATTGGTGCCGCAACTTTAGGAGGTTATGGAGTAGCCACAACAGGGAAGCTAAGAGGAGATCAAGTAGAGACATCTACTCATGCAGAGACCTCCAGTAGGGGGAAACTTCAAACCAGGTGGGCAGAGGGCTCACATGCAGGCACACCTCCAGGTAGGAGGTGGGGCGATGTGGAGTGATCGTCCCAAGGAGGAGGTTTAGGATCCTTGAGGTACCCAACCTCTTTGATCTAACTTTGCTATGGGTGCCCTGATGAGGAGTAGCAGAATTGACTGATTGGGTAGAGACAGATGTGGATGGAGGAGTAGAGAGAGCTACAGTGTAGGGAATCCCATGACAACGCAGAGCATGTAGACTGCAGCAATGCGAGAGGCACAAGTGTGTTGCATAGTGCAGGGTAGTACAGAGAAGGGTGCAATATTACGAGATGCATAGAGATGTTGTAGTAGCGTAGAGGTTAGAGAGGGAGCACTTGTCAGCAACAGGTAGAGCTTTAGCATCAGAGTATGTTTCTAGGCTAACAGAGTGGTCAGTTGGGAGTCTTTTTGTTCCAAGTGTTGCTGGAGCAACTGCACTTGGTAGATGTGATGCATGCAGAACATTCCAGAGTTATAGGATCAGGTTTGAGAGGAAGCCTTTTCTATTGAGAGGGAGTGTTGAAAAGTGTGCAACAAGAACTTGTCTTGACGATAAACCACACTAGTTGGTTTGAAACGCATCGACAAATGAAATACCATGTGATTTACACCGAAAAATCTTTCATAAACTTCATATGGATCACAAAAGTCTCAATTCAACAAAAGAAATGCCAAATTTAGAAAGTACTAAAAATAAAACTGCTAAAAATAGTAGTTTGGCCAATGAGAATTTTGGCCACCTTGGGTGAGAGGTGAAACTGCTAAAATTAACATCTTCTAAAAATAGCATTTCCGGGTCCCTTCCTATTTATAGCAGCCCTTGGTCTATCTATAGGAAATAAATTCGAATTTTCTCTTACCAACAATTTGGAATATTAATTAATTAATTCTCCATGAGTTAAATAGTGATGGAAAAGCAAACTTGAAGTCTTTGTGAGAACATGCAATTATTTCTCCACTAATTGGGGAATGTGTCCTTGATTTGCTCCACTGATTGAGGAATTAAGGATGAATTCTATATTGAGAGGATCAGTTGACTTAGTTTAACTTAGTCAAGTTCAGTTAGATTAATTTAACAAGTTGTTAAATTAATGAGATATAGTTTGTTTATGCTTGCATGCATGTGACAACTATTATTTTCAGATAATTGTGTATTCACTCATGGATAATTGATCCATGTCAGTTCTGTCAGAGACCCAGTTGAGATCAGAGAAGGGACAATGCACTATCAGTTGGATGAATACTTTTCCTATAAAGGAAGCTCATCCATGATGAGGATTTATCTCCTTCAAGTTCGTGTAGTTAGATCAAAGGTTAGTGAGTGTGTAAAGAGGCCAATTCATACAGGTGGCAGCACTGGACCTCAAGGAAACTGAACAAGGAAATAGGAGGCTTGGAGGGTAGAGGAGAAGGTTTGTGAGAAGCCTTTGTCTGTCTATGAGAAATAGAGGGATTTTACTGAGAGTTGGATAGCTTCCGAGCCAAGGCTTTGTGTAATCCAGAATATATTTCCACTTGTATGATAATACAGAGATGGGGTTTTATGCAGGTGCTTTCCCCGGGTAAATTCTTTTGTGTTATGTGTGTTTGATTCCTTCTTATTAGTTATATGTGTTCTTATTGATGTTGCTCATGGTTGATTAAGCTTCTGCTGGATTGTTTGTAGAAGTAGATCAAGTGTTTTGCTTTAGTACATTGCATTACTAGGTTGATCTATAGGTGGGAAATTTCTACATGGTATCAGAGCTGACTGATTTGTAGAAAAATTATACAAAATTCTACAGTAAAAAAGATGGGGAAATGTTCTTCATATGCACTATGGGATCAAGATCCATAATAGTGAATCCAAAATTCATTTCTTCTTTTGCATTATTTTCTCCTTGACCTTCACCATTTCCTCCATTAAGAACCTCCTCCTCATTTACTATATTGTTATTTCCAAATAGACTATATTCGGTCTCTAGAATTGGTAACTGAGTTTGATTAGTTTCTTCCTTTAGGTCTGTCCTCCCTTCCAACTCAGATACAACAAAGTCGTCAATAGTGGGAGCTTTCCTCTTGTCTCCTGTAGGTTCAGATACCCTAGATATGTTCTCTTCAAAATCCAAGTGCAATATTATAAATTTGTTGATTTGAGTCTGCTTGGACATTTACTTGTAGCCAATCCAACATTAGAAGGGATTTCAAAAATATTAGACTTAAATTTACCCTTAGTTTTAGGTTTGGGATCTTTTCCCCTAGCCATTCATATTTTTAAAAAAATCACAACAAGAAAAACAATGTAAAAGAAGTAAACTCGACTATTGACTCATGACAATCCTGATCTAGTTAACTTCAACATAATTGTATATGCTGATAAAAATCACACTAGGATGGAAAAATAAAACCCACTTGTAGGAAAAGTAAAGAAGAAAACCACACAAGTGGCTCTTGACGAACTTGACTCAATTATCTTCAACAATTTTTTTTCCTTAAATCAAACCACATTGTGCGACCAACATGACAAAGGATTGTGGGGCACACCTAAGGTGGTAATGCATGTTATTACCTCTCGTTTTACATCACCTCCTCATCCATGTCCTAAATGTTGGGAATCCAATCGAAAAAACTCAAAACACGAAGAATTTATCCATGAAGAACCTCCACTGCAATGAGGCAAAAATGTTGGGTGGAATAACTGATCAAAAAATTACTCAACATTTACTTTTCAATATGAGGTCATATATTTAGAGGCACTACACCATTTGTGTAGGGCTTGAAACCATAGAGACTTATTATGGTGAATATCTATCTAAATTCCTAAGAAAGTTTCACAAAGTACAACATCAAAAAGTTGCATCACCCTTGGTTTCTGTTAGAGAACCAACTCCTGGACTACAATGATTGAAATACCTTCAATGGAAATTTTCATTAAATTCCATAAGGAAATCCTACCTAAGGGACCATTAAGTTCCTAGTTCTAAACCCTCTTGGACTAATTGACATTTTCTACCCTCAAGTCATCAAGTGGACAAAGGCCTCAAGAACTCACTGTGGGTTCTAAAACCACATAATAGGAAAAGAAACCTAAGCTTTAATAAGAAATTCCTATCAATTATGAAGCATTGTTTTCACACAATTTTAAAAGCCTAGGATGACTATTACTAAGTATTTCCAAGGGTTACATCACTGCTGAGCGCTCATTGGTGATATAGATACAAGGTGGAAAAAGTGGAATGTGTATCACCTGCAACAAACCTCACTTCAAATAATCAAAACATAAGTCAAATCCACACATGATAATTTATATAACAACACATAAAGATTTATTTATTATAGGGAAGGAATAGAGCATCAATAATATTTTAAGTTCTGATCCAAAGATTCATTAAACTCATCTTTGATATATATTCTACAACAAGCATATAAAATGATCTCGTATATAAACTACAAATAATCCTTTAATAATTCCCTTGTATCAATATAAGAAAAGCTTCAATTCATGTAAACATCATAGAGTTATGTGTATTCTCTGCATGCACAATCCATACATCCATTGAAATATATAGAAAGAGATGAGTTCGAGCTATGCCATATAACATATATAAATGTTTCAAAGTGCATAGAACTGCTTCAAGCAAAAGATTTTATTGACAATAAATCCTTTGCAAGCTCAATTGGTAATGATCAGCTAAATTTTTCAGGCTACATGCACTACTATTGTGTACAAAAGGTAAGAAAATATCACTTTAACTAGAAATATGCGCAGGGAAGAAGAGTTTGTAACAGAAAGATCATATCTAATAAAGACTATTTTGGAGCAATAATTGTGTGTTTGTTCCTTTGTATTTACTTATGAAATTTATATGTATTCGCTCTGTTTTTTGCATTTATCTGAAGGAACACTTAACTGATGTGTGAAAGTGGTAGATCTACATGTTAGATTGATATTATGAATGTTTAAAGTGTTTTGCAAAGGGTTATATTTTGTCTTTGTAAGTTACAGTGATTTTTGTATTTTAAGGGTTAGGCTTCGCGAAGGTTGGGATAAAGCCCTAAAAGTAACAAAAACCCATCACATAGACCTCTGGATGCAAAAACCTAGTTTTTTCATCCCCGAATACTGCTTCGGGTGAGATTGTAGCCTGCACTACGCGGTTGTTTCCGAAAGGGCCAACAATTTAGGGTTTCGTTGGTTGGGGTAGCTAACTCTCAACCTAGGTCAACACCCCTCAAGCCAACAAATGGTTCCATTAATAGGATTGAGATCTATCTGAGGAATTTGTGATGTCAAGTAAATGTTTCCCAACTAAGAAGGAAATCGAAAAGTGGATAGATCGGAAGCTTTACAAATTTGCAGCCCACGAAAATAGGAATCTGTGTCTGTTGAAGGAAGAGTGGCTAAATAGATCACTGTATATAGACAAGCACACCATCTACTTCTGCTCTTTTCCATGCAAATTACACCAGTGGTTATCTAAATTGCCAGACAATCAAGGTACGTGGAAGTTGGACAACCCTATTGTGTGGCTCTAGAGTTGGTAAGTCACTTAGAAGCTTGAGAAAAAAATATCGCGAAGGCTGTCGATTACTGGATCGATAACATTTTGGGCAGATTCATCACTGAGTTCACGATTGGTACATCTATAAGTTATAGTGAAGCTGGATGATGATTCTTCAAAGGACCAAGAGGTAAGTATCTGAAATCCCTAAGGACTTGGATTAAAATTATATTGTGCAAGAAAAGGGTTATGCCATTAAATTATTGTTTAAAAGAGATCTGACGAGAGCTATGCGAAGTTGAAAAATATTCAGAAGAGGTTTAGGTGCTGAATATAGTCCTCTGTTTGGAGCATCTGAAAGTGACGAAGAAAGTAGTGTCCTGAGGAAACCTCTAGGTGCGGTACGGACAATACGATAGGGTATCGTGGTGTTAACTCATCCATCCACTTCGCCTCCACCATCACCTCTGCCTCACACACCTACACCTACACCTCCATCTCCACCTCCACTATTCAACATGGCCAAAGTGATGAAGATGCCCATATGCAGGGGTGTGGGGAGAAAAGAACCTGAAAATTTTTGGTTTGTAGCAGATGATGTGTGGAAGTCACAACAGGTTATAGATGATGATTTGAAGAAAGCACAACTAGTTACTGCACTGCAAGATAGAGCACTAAGTTGGTACATTAAGTATTATTCAATGCATCGAAATGTAACACTAGATGAGATGAAGAAGGCACTCAATAGTGAATTCAAGAAGGCTAAGTCACAAGGTCAGTCAGTAACTGAGGTCAAAGAGATCCAACACAAGGTAAATGAGTCCACATGGGACTTTGATCAGAGACTGAAGTGTCTACTCCAACAAGCCAATATGGAAATCATGGATGATCAACATAGGGATTGGTACATTGCTTCATTGCTACCCCATCTGAGGTTGCTGCTGTCACATCATAAAATTGGCATGCAAGCTGAAGCATTAGAGATTGCTATGAGATTGGAAGCTTCTCCCATTCAGGATATGAGTATAGGAGTGCAACAAATTTAGTCACGATTGGATAGCTTACATATGGAGTTGTAGAACCTCAAAAAGGGAAAGGAAGTCCACGCTAAGGTTCACACAGATGTTTTGTGCTTGAAATGCAAAGGTCATGGTCACGATAAGGACCATTTCCCGGTATATCAAAATTATCTTATTGGGGGAGGCCCTGCCCCCTTGAAGCAAGAAAATACAACCAGTCCAAGCGTGGGAGTAGCTCCATGGTGCGCTATTTTTCATGTTATAGGACAACATGTGACAAATAATTGTCATTTACTGCATAAGTTTGTATAAATCCCCAATAGTTGTTTTGCAATTTTTTCAAATCTGTAGGTCATGATGAGTGTCATTGTCGAAGTTATGAATTGATGATGGATAGAACCCCTACATATAGAATGTAGGCATAGAATCATCCCCAACAAGATCGGGGTTCAATTACGGTGCACGTAGGATTCCAAGATCGAGGAAGAGGGTGAGGAGGAGGAGCTAGAAGGGGTCATGGTCAGATCCTTTGTTACAATTGTGGGGAGGTAGGTCATTTTGCACGAGATTTTCAGAATCCAACACATCCTTCATGTCAGTATTGTCGACAGTTTGAACATGTTATATAATATCGCCTAGTTCTTATAGAGAATATGCAAGAAAAGAAGTCTCAAACCCAAAAAACTACATAGAAAATCCAGATGATGAGGTCAGAGCCTCCCAAATATGGGCCTAGTGTCAATATTGTTACGTGAAGCGATATAGCTACTAAAGAAGATAAGGGGAAACAACCAGAAGCTGATGTGTGGGTTCGCAAGGCTACTGATAAGGAGATGATATTTTATGTAAATAAGTTTAAGGAAACATTTATGGAAGCAAAAATGAGCTTCATGGATGAAAGAGATTTATGTCAAGGACTCAAAATACGGGAAAGATTGAAGATACTAGTGCTGTGCATGAGGAAGACCCCTCCCTATTAACATTATTTTTGAAAACCTATATGAAGCCTCTAAGGGATAAGAAGGTAGTAGAAGGACTGCAAGAATTGATAGATAATCGCACTGGTAAGAATAAGCCTCTACTAGAACAACGCGTAGTACATAAGGTGGGAAAAAGTAAGAAGAGGACTGGTCATGAAATGAGATTAACTACCCAGATTGGAGAATAGAAAATGGACCAGGTAATTCTTGATTTAGGTTTTGATGCAAATGTTCTACCAAAACAAACCTGGGAAAGAATGGGAAGACCAACGCTATAGTGGTCGCCGGTCTTACTGAGAATGGCCAATCAACAAAAGATTATTCCTATGGGGCGCCTACATGGAGTGACAGTGGATATTGAAGTAGTGCATGCCATAGTTGACTTTGAAGTGATTGAAATAGTGGATGATAGTAACCCATATCTAGCATTGCTTGGAATCAATTGGGAATTTGATATGAACAAAGTCATCAATCTAAAAAAGCATAGTATGACATTTGAAAAGAAAGAGTTGAGGGTTATTGTACCATTAGACCTAGTCGAAGGTGCGCGATATACTGAACCAGTCTGTAATTATGAGGAGGATGATGAAATTGAGCAGATCTATAAGTTGACTGCGTGAGATGAAGATTGGATCAACCCTACAGTGGATGGGCCAATCACGTGGGAGAAGGAAATATCCTATAATTCAAATTCATATGAGGAACTTGAACATTGGTAACCGATTCCATGAATTATCATCTCTACATTGCAATAGGCTTACAGAATCACTACAATGTATATCCACCGAGGTACGCAATTTACTGTATTATGATGCATTAGAGGATGTCAATTTATTTCTAGATAAATTTGAAAGGGATGTATCGAAGGAACATCTGTTCCAAGCACTAGACATTGCACTACGAGCTAAGCCTTCCCATTGGTGGGGCATGCATAAGAACAATTTTGCAAATTGGAAGGAGTATTGAAGAATGATTAAGTTCAGGTTTAGGTACACTAATACCCACATTGTGGATAAGTGCATGGGAAAGGACGATCCATGCATGCATTTAGCCCATTAGACAAAAACATGGGGAGAAGAACCACAATAGGAGTGTGTTCATATATTCTGCCACATGTTGGATACAATCCCGATGAACTGGTATCTGGAAACGAAGTTGTGACACATAACCATGAAATGGGATGTTTTGAAAGAAAGTTTTTCTGGTAACTTTTAGATTTGAAGATGGGTTTGAATCTATAGATGAAGCATTACAGATGATCAAAGTTACTATATTCAAGGTACCTAAAGAACTAGTTGAATGGGTACAACAATATTGGGGTACGCAGCTGCGCCATCCACTTGAATTCTACAATGTAACCATAGAGGATGCTGAAGAAGTTCCTAGGAACATCCACATTCTTGATTCGAAGGACATCGTGAAGTCAAGGAACCTAAGAAAAAATCTATAATATATCATAGCCCTTAAATACCAAGCAGGAGAATATTGGATCAGAAGCGCAACCGAAGTTCTTAAACATAGGTGACTATTGGGATGAAGATATAGTAGCTAATGTCATGGAGCTCCTGTGATAGTATGAGGACTTGTTTCCCACTAATTTCTCTGATCTAACCTGGGAGTCATGAATATCACTTTGAAGGCAGATGCAAAGCCAGTGAAACAATGCCCCTACCAATTAAATCCTAAGTATAAGGAAAAAGTGTGCAAGGAATTGGATAAAATGCTTGAAGCCTGGATAATTGAACCTGTCAAGAAATCGAACTGAGTTAGTCCAATGGTGGTTCAATAAAAGAAAATGCAGGGTGAAATTCAGCTATGCATAGAATTAAGGAAGTTGAATGATGTGTATTTCCATGATCCATTCCGTACACCATTCACAGATGAGGTACTAGAGAATGTGGGAGGACATGAAGCCTATTCACTCACAGATGGATTCTCAAGTTACCATCAGATCAAGATCGCACTAGAGGACCAGAGCAAGGCCACCTTCATGACCGAATGGGGATGTTTTCAGTATACAGTGATGCCCTTTGGGCTTAAGAATGCTCCAAAAATCTTCTCTATGGTGGTAATTGTGGCCTTCAAGAAATTTGTCCATAAATTCTTGGAGGTCTACTTCGATGACTAGACAATTTTCAGGTTAGTAGAGAGACATGTTGCTAGTCTGTGCCTCACATTGGATACTCGTTGAAAGCATCATTCCCTTAACTTGAAGAAATGCATATTCTGCGTAACCTATAGGATACTCTTGGGCCATGTTGTTTGAAAGTAGTGATTGATGGTAGAACCTGCCAAAATTATAGTAATCGTCAATCTAGAATCCCCAAAGAATGTTAAAGAATTGCGCACAATTTTGGGCCATACAAAAAATTATAGAAATTTCATCAAAGTGTATGTGCAAATCACTACGCCTATGGAAAAATTACTGAAGAAGGATGTGAAGTTTTTCTTGGACATGGATTGTTAGAAGAGTTTGTATGTTTTCAAGGAGAAAGTGGTCACCACATCCATTTTATTATTCCCCTACTGGAAGAAGGAGTTCCATGTACATGTAGATGCATCTTGCATAACACTAGGAGATGTGCTGGCCCAACCAGGTGAAGGGGATATTGACCATCCAATAGCATTTTTGAGTAGAAAGTTATCAAAGGTGGAAAATAACTATTCAACTACATAGCGCGAAGGTTTGGAAATGGGGTATAGAAATTTCGGCACTATCTGTTAGGTGTGCACTTCAAGATGTATACAAATCATTCTTTTCTAAAATACTTGGTCAACAATCCTGTGTTGGGGGGAAATATTTCCAGATGGTTGATGCTCTTCCAGGAATAAGCCAAGGTGCCTAAATGCTAGTCAAGATCACCTATCGCACATTGAGAATGGGGATGAACCTATGAGTCTGGAGGAAGGGTTGCCTGATGCGAAACTCTTTCTTGTTCACGTTGTAGATGATTATTTCATATACATAGCTCAATTCTTGTCTACAAGTACAACTCCTAAAGGGTATTTGACACAACATAAGAAGGAATTAGTGGTACGTGTTGCAGATTTTTTTGTTATCGCCAGACACTTATACAAAATGGGCTCTGATGAAATATTGCGTAGGTATTTTCTAGAGTATGAGAGGAAAAGTATCCTTACAGAAGCACATGGAGGAGTAGTGGGAGGAAATTATGTAGGAATAGCAACTGCGTAGAATATCGCACGTGTAGGACTTTGGTGGCTGACTATGCATAAGGAATCCAAAATATATTGCAAGGCATGCGATGTTTGCCAGAGGATAGGAAGACCGTCATGAAGAAGTGAATTTCCACTAAATCTACAAGTGTCATTGTAGGAATTTGATAAGTGGGCAATAGAATTTGTGGGACCAATACAACCCTTGGGGAAGAAGACATGGGCCAGATATATCATTATCGTGACTAAATACTTAACTAGGTGGGCGGAAGCACAACTTGTAAAAGATTGTAGCACTGATATTGCTGCGAAATTTATTTTTGAATACATCTTGTCTTGGTTTGGCTACCCTAATTTTTTGATGAGTGATAGGGGCACACACTTCTTGATTGAGAGAATTTCTGCATTGCTTGAGGAATTTTAGATATATCATCAAAAGAGTACACCTTATCATCCTCAATCAAATGACATAGTATAAGAATTCAAAAAAATTATGGAAAGTGCTTTGAAAAAGATTTGCAATGCGAGGCAAAATGACTGGGGTGTGCACATATCAGTGGTCCTCTAGGTGCAAGGGACTACCTACAAAAAGTTGACAAGACAAACACCATTTAGGTTGGTATATTGGAAAGAGGCTATAATGCCCATGGAATGCATAGTGCCAAGTTTACGGATTGCAACAGTTATGGACATGGCTGATCGCGATACCATGGAGGAACGACTCGCGCAACTCATTGAGTTTGAGGAGGATCACTTCTTGGTTAGATTTCATCAGCAGGTGCATAAGGACAATGAAAAGGCATGGCATGGTCACCATATAAAACAACACACCTTCAAGATCAAAGATTTAATGTTGCTATATGACAATAAGTTCACCAAGTTCCTAGGAAAATTCCAGATGCATTGGCTGGGTCCCTATGTTATGAAAGAAATTATAGATGGAGGCGTAGTTCAGCTCGCGAAGCTGAATGGGGAACTATTTCTAGGTAAAGTCAATGGAAGCCGATTGAAGTTGTACAAGGGTGATCCAACCCATACACAATGACTATATGATTGTGGGATAGTCCTAGTACTCCAGGAAACTGCAAGGAAGTACAATACTATAAACTACATTTCCTGAAAGTTAAAATGACAAAGTGATGGGGCCAAACGACAAGTCGAAGGACAGCGCCAAGGGGAGATGTGACGAAGGAGCTACGTTAGGTGGTTGGGTCCCATGTAGCATGACCAAAAGGTGACAGTTGGAAGTAGTGTATTTGATTGGAAGGAAAATTTTTGTTGAAAGGAGTGGGGGGGAGCATTTAAGATACAAATATTTGGAAATCTACTGCCAAATGTGCATTAATGACCAGCAATTGGAGGGAACGGTTAGAGTTAAATTCAAATTGGTCTATAAATATGGCATGTTGCTCCACATTCGAACACTTTTCTTCCTGAGAGTTTTCCTTAAGCTTTTTCGCCTTGTTTTGCACCAAGTAAAGTGTTGTATGTCTGACATTGATTGGGAGGAACTTATTTCATGGCTGGTGTTCACAAACTTTCTTGAGTGGGACTGTAAGAAATTCCTTGAGAGAATAACCGCAACCCACCCTGAGATGGAGCCAACCCCATCTGAGATAACGGGGGCCCAAACTATACCTACATGATTGCCTAATATCACACCTTGGTCAACAAGCACAGGTGCAGAAATTACCACGGAAACACCTAATAGAAATTCACCAAAAGGGAAAAATGGATAAGTCCAAACATCCAATGGAGCTACTAGATATTGATCAAGAAGAATTGCGTGGAGGAATAAAGGAGGTTGATGCGAAAGAGGTTGAATCGATAATTCGGCTGCTAAAGTATGTCCCACCCCGCAAAGCCACTACTAAAGTGCCAAAGGATCTAGATAATGTGAAGTTTATAGTTTCCACACCATTGTTGCTAGAGAGTGTGTTGTTTGAGGGAAATTTGTTGGCTCGTATACCTAATCTCAAAATGGAGGATTGGGACCTTGGGGACCAAGAGAAATTTCCACAATTAGCATCAAACAAGTGTCTCAAGAAGGTCTACTATGAGAAGTCTGACGTCACATGCCTTGAACCAATGAACTGGGTGACTAGAGTTGGAGGCGCGAGGATCCTAAACATGTTGTGGGTGCTGCACTTCAGTCACACTAATATTAACATCATATTTGTGCACAAATTGTTAACACGGGTACACGATGGGTGTTTTTGTTTGGGAGAACCCATCATGATCACCAATATGTTGATCTAGTGTATAATGTTGCTACCATCCCAAGGATTGGACCCTGCAGAGGCTTTCATAGGAAAGTCACAGGAGAAGAATTTTGCGGACCAAATGAAGGGTGAATTTGGTCTAGTGAAAAAGTCATGTGGATACTCTATTCAGTCCATATCAGATGGCATGCCACAATTTTCTGTGTAGATATTAACTGGTAAGATCATGAGAAAATTCTGCACGAATGAAGTATTACTGCCAACTGTTTCCTTAATTGCGTAGTCTACGAAAGGGGTTCAATATAACAGGGATCAATATCTATGTAGAGAGTTTCTGGAGGACTGTAGAGAGGCCCAGGATGAGGGAAAGGAATTCCACTACACTTGGTTGTTTTTGTTGATCACTTTAGTGGTGTGGAGGATGCCCGAAGAAAGACAATTGCCTCAGTAGAACACAAACTTACTGGAGGTTGCAAAGTTCACTTCACTATGGGCTACTAAATACCTCACGTGCATAATGGAAACAAAAATATTATGTGTTTTGTTTGATACAGAAATAAGTCCAAGGTTATCGACCACCTTGCATGATACACTAATATCGTTGATTTCAAGGTATATTTCCATAGTCTCTACATTCATGCAAAGAAGGAAGCCCAAGGAATATGGCACAATTTTCCTTACTTGGTTATCAAGGAAGATATAGTAGGGGTTATCAACAAGTGGCCAAGTGATTGGGTCACCCCTTCTGATGTTAGCACAGGTACCAACATAATTGCTTGAATTTAAACAACATAGAGCCCGAAAACAGAAAAGAAGAAGGAGGCACAAAAAGCTGTCACTCGAGAAAAGGTTGTGCAAAATAAAGAAGTTATTGCGAGGGAGAAAGAAGATGCTGCGAGGGATAAAGAAATGGTGACCAAGGAAAAAGAAGTAGTGCAAGAAAAGACTATGTCACGAGCCACCATCGATGTCGACGAGTCAGACACTGAACAAACAAATGCGAATGAAGAAAAAAAGCCGAAAGAAGAAAGGGGCGTAGAGCTAGAACCCCCCTCGTTGTCAAGAAGTGGAAGAAGAGGACTTCCATAGGGAAGCGTAAGAAGCAAAAGTCCGACAAAACAATGGGCATGGCACATTTGGTCCTCACAGAGGGGGACTTGGATGAAATTAAGGATGTGGTCCATAATGCAACTACAGATATGATGAGTCACTTTGAAGTGCAGTACCAGAAATTGCTAAGGAAGGTACAACGGGGCCTTTGGGACTTGCAGGTATAAATCAAACTCATTCAAGCTAGCGTGGGATAGGTGAGCAAGAAAGAAGTGAGCCTGAATCAAGTGAGAGGGTATGTATTGGATGGAGAAATCATTGTAGATATCCACACTATTCAAATACTAGAAGGGTCCTTGTGCGATGACTCCCTTGAAGAGAAGGCACATCTACTCTAGATGAAGAACCTGAGTTTGAATTTGGCCATGCTACCCATTTAGACTCTACACAAGCTGCACCAAGGGGTGTCAAACGAACTTCAGATACAAGAGAATTGTGCGTTGTTGGTAATAAACGAAGTAAAAACCAATAACCAATAGATCTTTGAGGGAAAAACACAGGCCCTCAAATAAAAGGAGGAGGTCACAACGCAAAGCCAACAATTGGACACAGAGATTTCGCAAGCCTGCAATGAGCTTCCAGAGCTCAAGATCCCAGCAGAAGCGATCTTCGCGGAGAAAATTCAAAATCTAGATTCTGCAATTAAAGAGCCTAAGGAAGAAATTGACTGAGTCAAGTTTTAGTTGCACCTACAAATATCAAAGTTACAACTAAAGTTGTAGCCTACTACCCCTCTAGAAGTCAGAAAGCAACATAGAGTTGCTATCAAATAAGGAATGGCCAACTTGGAAGATGCAGTCAAGGACTGGACTGAGCTATTTGAGCAGGCCATGGAGTTATGGACCTCCCTATAGGAGGATCCAACTCTGCAAAATATTGGTGCAGACATCCGGGAAAGGTAGAGATAGTTTGATGAAATCCGATAAACAATGCGTACCATAGCAACAATGCAAAGGTTCACTAGATTACAGGAACAAAAACTCATTTAAACTGAAATTGATGAGTTGTGTCACAAGGAAGCACTCATACCTTCAAGGATACATCCATGGATAGATGAGGCTAGTCAGTTGACCCTGCCAGTACAAAGCATGCTCAAAGGGATGCAACAAACACAAAGAACCATGGGCCTTGTAGTTGAAGGCAAAAACATTGAAAAACTGGTCGAAGAAGTGTGCAAATCTACTACATAGGGAACATAAGACCTGTAGGTGTTAAATATTGAGTTCAGTGCGCTGCATGCAAAGATCGAGGTGCCACCTACAGAGTGACTCAAGGATGAGTCACGAAATTGTGTTGGGGGCTTCTTGGGACAGGGTCCCCTGGGGTAAATTTTGTAACTAATTTTGTTAATTATGTAAAGTCTTCACATTTTGAGGGAGCAGAGCATGAAGGTCATAGGAGCCAAAAGGGACTTTAGTCCCTTAGTTTGTTAGAAGATAGGATATTTTAAGACCACCCCCCCCATTGTAATGGAAGAAGCTATATAAAGGAGTCATAACCATTGATAGGAAATAGTTAATAATTGAAGATGTGGGCAAGTAGTTTGAGACAGAAAAGTATTTTTTGTACTTAGGCGAAGGGAAGGCTCCTATAGCTTTGTGCATGGAGACCTTGGTAATTCTGCAAGCTAAGTGTGCGAGCCCCTGTAGTTGTGTGCGTAGGGAAGAAGAGTCTGTAATAGAAAGATCATATCTAATAAAGACTATTTTGGAGCAATAATTATGTATATGTTCCTTTGTATTTACTTATGCAATTTATATGTATTCGCTCTGTTTTCTACATTTATTTGAAGGAACACTTAATTGATGTGCAAAAGTGGTAGATATACATGTTTGATTGATATTATGAATGTTTAAAGTCTTTCGCGAAGGGTTAGATTCTGTTTCTGTAAGTTACTGTGATTTCTCTATTTTAAGGGTTAGGATTCATGAAGGTCCAGATAAATCCATAAAAGTAATGTAAACCCATCACACAGACCTATGGATGCAAAAACTTGGTTTTGTCATCCCCCAATACTGCTTTGGGTGAGACTGCAGCGTGGAATATGCAGGTTGTTGCTGAAAGGGCCAGCAGGTTAGGGTTTTGTTGGTTGGCACAACTAACTCTGAACTTGGGTTAGGACCCCTCAAGCGAAAAAAATATAGGAGGGCAACATTATGGGTTGGTGGGCCCAAGCTAACCATCAAAATTTCCTCTCTAAGAAACTAAATCACAACTAACTTAACACAATGAATGGAAAAACCTGAACATCAACATTGATATAAAAAAAATCCATATTGTTTACGTAAATCAGTACAAAGAAGTATGACCCAGTGGTCTTGTTGGTGAGCAGCATTACAAACTCAAAACAACAAAGAAACCTAATTATCCCACCAATAAACTAGATAAAGGCCAACATTTGGCTTTTATAAATGATACAATACATGAAATCACTAAAATGATCCATGCTTGATTATGATCCTAAATAGAAATTAAAAAAGTTTTGAATGGACTCAAATCTCGAATTGATGTGATAACAAGGATATTTAAAATAGGGGTGAATTGGTGCAATATGGTTGAAGACTAAAGCAAAGGAACCTTGAGTCTTGAATTTGTTGTTGAAAAAAATTCTAGATGAGGAAACCAATTAGGTGTACGATGTTTGACCAATGATCCAATTCGAGGAGTGACAAAGTGTATTGATGTTGCGCACCAAGGGACCCACATGCCACTTTTAGATTGGAAGTTATATATATAATCCCACTTAAAATTTGGTTGAAAGACCCTTCAAGGGTTGCAAGACCTATAAAACCTTCATTGGTAACCATAACATAATGATTAAGCTTTAACAATGCATTCAAATTATAGATTTCCAACATAAATTAAGAATTTACCTCATAACCCTTTTAGTTGTCTTGTTTTAGCATGGCAATTCCTTGTTGTATGAAAAAGGGGATTGTAGGGATGCAAAAATAGGGTCTTGAGGGGGTCAAAAATGGTATTTGGGTAGCAAAATGTTCCTTAATTTCTAACCCCAATAGAATCCTCACAAAAAAATCATAGTGAAAATTTGGATCTGACCTGTCTGAGACATAATTTAGGAGAATTTAGAAACTCTAACTTCCTTGGACCATATCTCTGAAAATATAGAGAACCAAGATCTAAAACTTCAACCATATATTTCTTTGGATGTATTCTAAATCTTTTTCAGGTTTCACCATTTGAAACCTCCCAAGAAAAAGGTTATAGGTAAAATGCCACAATGACTTGTTTGAAGTAGAAAAATCCTAGGAGCAAGAGCTCTAAAACCAAATGTTATGATCCTTGGCCTTACAAATGATAAGAAAACAATAATTTCAATCCAATTTGAGGAAGAAATGTCCTTTTACAATAAATACAATGAACAAAATAATATTTGATGATCCTAAGACTAGGTCTTCTTATACATATATACATATATACATACATACATACATACATACATACATACATACATATATACATATATAT
>APFE031068596.1:1188-42670 GCA_000404065.3 Pinus taeda | reverse complement strand
CCATCTTCTTTCACCACCAGAATCAATCTTGCAAATCTCCCACTGAACAAGGTCTACCATAGGCCCAAGCGAAACCCCTCAGCAACAAAGGCATCCCCTTGAAGCCAAAACTACTCTGATACCAAATGTAGGTTTTAACCCCATACATAAATTACCTGCATACGAATTCTAAAACACAGAAAATAAACATTGCAAGAGCATAACACATAAAACACATATACACAGAGATTTTCCCCTAGATCCCAAAACCGGGATTACCAGCTTGATTTTTTTATTATATTCCTTTAAATGTTATAATACATATTTATACATGCCGAAGCATCCAATACCATGGACTGAAAACTATCCAATACCATGGACCAAAAACCATCGTGTCCAATACCGTGGACCGAAAAACCATCGCGTCCAAAAAACATGTGCGAAAATTATGCACTAAACCATAGGTGGGTCCGCCCAACCTAACATAGGGTCCAAAATCTAAATTTGCTGGGGCGTTGCCCCAGACCCCATAAAGTGGGGTTACGAGTAGACCTCAAACCCTGTTGGGTCCTTATAATACTAGTGATTACCCCATTACTATTGTAGTTGTACCCCTTCTTAATATTTTTGTGCCCCTATTGTCTCCATATTGTTATTAATGTGCCCCATAGAATCCCTCTATTGTTATTTTTGTGGCTTTATATTATTATTGTTAGGTCGGCTGGGTTATATTGTGGCTCCTTAGGCTCCTATATATAGAAAGGAGATTTTATCATTTGAATCATCCAATAATTGTTCATTTATGTAATGTAAAGGAGGTTTCCCCCTCGAAGAGGCTGAATTCTAAGGCGTTGATCTATCTTTTCTATCTTTTCTTGAGTTGGTTTCATAACAAAGATTTTGAAGTTGAGATGACATTTTTGTTTTAAATTGATTTGAAGATTGGAAAATGTGTGTTTTTACACTAATACCCAGGTAACAGCATAATAAGGTGAGAAGGTTGCAGCAATCTAGAGCGAGAAGTGCTCAATTGGTTCAAGAGGAAGAAACCAAGGAAATGCTAATAGACTGAGCTCAAAGGAGAGAAGCTTAGTGAAGCATATGTAGCAAGAAGGAGACTTGTTATTGTAGAGGTATTATTGCGGCTCACAAAGGTAATTCCACAGAGGATGTGGTAGAATTGTTAAGGTAAGGAAGGAAGTTGTTAAGACTTTCTATGTAAAAGAAGAAGTGGTCAGAACCAAGTATTTCATGCTGATTTAAATACAAGAGGACAGTTGTGCTCTTGAGAGGTACAGATGAGTTGAAGCCTAGAAGGAGCAAAGAGAAGTGCTCAAAGAGGTTCCAGAAAATAGAGAACCAAGTGCTTGCCAAAAGACCAAGTATAGAGGAAATATTGGTGAGGTAAGTTGCAACAAGGAGGACTTGTTGTTGCAAAGGATTTAATGCAACTCACAGTAAATGAGTGAGGAACTCATGAATATGGAGAAGAAGATTACTACTGATGGTCATAGAAGAGGTTCTCAGGAAGACCACAGTAGAAGAAAGATGAAGAAAGAGGTTTCCAAGGCAAATTGCAAGAGGATGAGTCAAGAGGAGCTCGACAAGGAAATTACAGAGATAAAAGGACAACTCAATGTATTGAGGATAATACTTGAGGAAAACCAAAGGCAAGGTTGGGCCTTGAGCAAAAAGGAAGTGAAGTGGCCTAAGCTACATAGAAGACTACAGCAGAAGCAAGTAAAGTGGTAGGTGGAAGAACTCAGAGAGGGTGAGTTGGAAAAGGAAGAATCTATTTGTGAATCGGAACAGGGTGAAGTTCTAGGTGATGAAGACTTGAAGACTGAAACTTCAAGTGAGATCAAAGAGTCACATGATTTTAAATTTTATTATTTTTGTATGATTGCAGGTGGAACACATGAGGAAAGACAATTTTCTAATATGGTCATGAAGAAGCAAGAAGATAGGCAGAATCTAAATTCAGTTCTAAAAGAAGAAGTGGAGAAGGATATCAAGCAACCAAGTGGAGGGCTTGAAGAGGCTCAGAAGAATACCATTGAATATTTTCTTAGTCATATATAGGACTTAACAATAGGTGGATTTGATGATTGAATCATCAAATGAGATCATGAAATCTCATGGGTTTAAAATTGACAAATTGTGTGTGAATGTAGGTATTGCAGAAGACAAACCATCCTATGGAATTGTCTTGAATGAAGCTAAAAGTTGCCAACCAAAGTATGATGATGATTGTCTTTCAAATGAAGATCAAGATGAGTTATGGCAGCAGAAGTAGTTCATCAATTCCTTGCTTAGTGAAGGAAGTATCTTCGATGGAGATGAGACAATTATGACTTACAATGAGGAACCTGTTATTGGTAAGGACAAAGAGGAATTGGCTTTCTTGAGCGGCCAAAGAAAGACTGGTGGACAGACATCTAAAGCTGTCACAGATGGAGGATCAAACTTTTATTCTGATGAAGGTTGAAGAAGTAGTGTCAATAAGAAATTGGACTTGTGACAAAGAAGAAGATAGTGAGGATTGCATAGAATTTTTGGAAGAAATTCCAAGCGAGATGGAAAGTTTGTGGCATGAGTTAAGTCTTTTGTAAGAGTTCAGATTGTAAAAACAGAATTGAATGAGAATGAAGAAGTTCACTACAGTGAACAAAAATAGAAAGACATCAATGGAGCAGATGATGTGAAAAAGAGACTAGCTGACAGTCTCATGAATTCTGCTAAGAATTCAAAACAGCATACTAACGTGCTGATAGATGGGAAGAAAACATAGCAGCAAGCTGAATTGTTTCCAAAGAGAGAAGAGGCACCAAGGCCTTATGTTTTGTACCTTAATAATTGGTTTGTGCATGCAAATTTTGTTGCAGATCTTGAGGAAGATTTGATGCAAGAAGAAGGAGCCACGGAAGAGAAAAGCATGAACATGTAGAAGTTGGAGGAAAGCAAAAATAATCTAAATACTAGAGAAAGAGAAGATGTGTACCAGACCAAATATGTGTTGGACTTGGAGATATAAGAACTGCGGAAGCTAATGATGAATCAGCTCAGATGGAGAAAGCTGATGACAGAAGGAATGATCAATCAAAAGGTGAAACTGATTGAGAAGGGAAGAAAAGAAAGGAGAATGAAACAGAAAACAGCAGCAACAAAAGAGCAAAGCATTTGGGCGGTTGCAAACTAAAGTTTGGGACCCTGGAGGTTTTCTTCTAACAACATATGAAGAGACATGATTAGGAGATCATGATTATTTTCTACCTTGGGAGTCTGATGCAGGAGCATTCAGCCCAACAATACCATTGTATTTTAGTAGACATAAGGGGTCTTGTGTTTTAAGGAAGTTGGTTTCCTAAGTATTGAATTAATGTGAATATGTAGGCTTTTGAGTGATGAGAATAGGAATTAATTAGATATTGTGAGACATATTTCTAAATGTTCTCAAATGTAGGAGAACATGAAAGGATTAGGATTAGTTAGGGATTAGTTTGAAGAAATTGTTGAACAACTGAAAAGTAACTGAGGAGCAGTTCCTCAATTGTAAAGAAACTGATAATAATGTATTGAAAAGAAAAAGAAAAAAGAGAGGTTGGAGATGTTAGACATTAGAAAGAGAGGAGAGCCACAGAGGCCTATAGAGAGAGTCTCTGAGAGGAGCATGAGGGCCAACTAAATGTAAATTAGGCCGACATCAATTGTATCTGTGCGTTATTAATAAAATGAGTAGTTGAATTACTATGATTGTGTATTTCCTTTATGCGTTGAGTGATCCATAGAAGGACATTGACGATATTATATGTGATTCTAATAGGTATATGTGCAGGTTAAATAAGAGCACAAACAGAGTCGAGGAATATAGACTGATCTAGAGAAATAGCGAGGTGAGTTGGGGGCTGAGGCCGAGTCCAAGTGGAACGCAGAGGAGAGGATGAGACAGAGGATTGTGGAGAGTCCTTGAAACTTTTTAAAGAACCAAAGTAATGTTGGAGTAATCGTGATCAAAGAACTCACGAAGTTGAGCTTAGGCGAGAGTCACACAGCGGAACCCCGAAACCACAAGAAACATTGGAGAATGGTGAAAAAACCATGAAGAAAGAAACAATAGAGAAGCGAAGCCTTATTTCTCAGAAGCTGTTGGATCTGATGAATCAATGGAGGATATTAGAACACAATTTGTCGGTGAGGAGCGATTAACCTTGGCCATAAACGATTGCGATCAAGCGACATCAAGTGTGGACCATTGCATCAGGAAGAAGATCAACGGCAGGGATTAGTTCGCATCAGATTAAATCAAAGAGTAAGCATCAGTCATGAGTCCATGTTGATACGTCGATAGCGATATTGCGATATCGCCGATGAGCGATGAGGCGGATCGGTAATCAGGAATCAAAGGAGGAGCAGCGCAGCGGAAGCGTGGCGGACCCGACAATAAATATAATTACAAACGTATAAGTTTTGAGATCCGCTTATATGGTTCGGAGCGGAACTTTAGTGTTTTCCTTATATTCTATAAAGTGCATGGGTCGAGTCTTTTAAGGCTTAAGCATGTATTAATGCTTCTGATAGTCACATATCATAGGGGAAGGAGTTTTGAAGCACATATGTAATGTGACCGCGGAAGGTCGATTGTGATTGTGATAAAGGTAACCTCGGGATCTATGCAAATGTCGTACCGAGACGGAAAAAGGAGTGTTTTGCGCATAATTCCTTTGTAAACGGATTATAAAGGAAAATAGCGTCGATGAAAGGTTTTGTGTGTAAATATATATGTAACCAATGTTAAGAGGGGGAGGTTATATATATGCGGGCTTAAAGGGTTGTATAAAGGTTATGAAGGCTTTTAACAGTCCCGATCAGAGAGATTTGAGGAAGGCTTTAATAAAATGGATAATGAAGGTTACGAGGAGGTAAATAGTCCTGATAGGAGGTTTGAGCGAGGTGATTGAGTTCCGATATTAAGGAACTGGTGAATAGGGCCTTAACCATTGATGGTTGAAGATTTAACTCCTTTGAGAGTTAAATACCTGGTACATATGTGTTTATGCATTTTACATGCATACTGTGGGTGTAAGCAGGGGAAACCCTGCATCACTTTATATTAAGTTCCATAGTATCTTCATCTATGTCGATGTTTTTAAAGCTCAAATTTAATAGCTTGCATGGTTTCTAACCATACTTGTTTTCAAAATGTCCTTGTTTCTTATATGTTTTTTGAGTTGATGCAATGATAGTTGCAATCTCTTGTTCGCATTAATGAGCTCCATGACAAGTTTTATGACATTTCCATCTATGTTCATATTTTCAAACTCATTCGCATTATCCTCACTATGCTCTTTATTGGACTTTTTCTATATATTTCTCTTCATTAACTGCTTCAATACAACGTGAAATGTTTTTCTCTTGTACTATTTATTTCATAGGTTCATAATGAAAATGACCTACGCTCGTTCCAAATTGCATAACATTAAATACTATTGAATCCTTCTTAAACGTGTGAAATTCAGCTACAACAGCCAGTGTATCAGCAGATCATATGTATATAGTTATATTCAAGATATATTGTATCCAATCATAAACAAAATAGCCACCAACTATCTTCCCTTTTTCATATGGCATTTTTATTTGTATAGTGAATCCCTTTCAATCTAATATTCCAAGGAACTGCATAATTCATCTCCGTCCATGTATTTTTCTATGTAGTTTAATGCAAATGAATCATTATGCATGATTTCATTCAAAAAGTTTGTGCAATTATGCGTCATAAACAAAAAACATTATATTCATTCTTCATCAATTGACATATTGTTTCAAAACAGCTTTAAATGTAGATACTCTTGAACTGGAAAATCTCTCAAACATGTATATTCATGATTTCCTCTATTTGCATCCATATCTATTATGTTTTTTGTATGTTGTTATATGTATTATATGTTCATGATCAGTTCTTTTTAAACATAAGTAGTTCAATATGTTCAGCAATTGGATTTTTGTCATGGAACAATATGTTGTAACTTTCTTCGCATAAATTTGAATAAAATGCAAATAGTTTTTCATTTTTGTCTTTAACCAAAGTCTTACCAGAATTTTTAGCCAATGCAATAACCAATGTATACAAAATATGTCCCCTCGTTCTTCCACAATCATATAAGTTGAAGTTGATTTTGTCATCCTTTCCAAGTAAACATTCGGTTATTTATACATTGGATTTGTCTCAATGCATCTATGTTCAATTCACGTTCATAAGACAATATCACTTCAATGTTCTATTTATCTAAAAATTTATGAAATGTTTGATCATTCCTTCATGTAACTTTTTTGACGTGTATCTAAAATGAAATAGAGTTCACATACAATCGAATAGGAAATCTCCTGCAACATATGCAAAAAAATTTAAACAAAATAGACTATGTTGCCTTAAAATTACATCTGTACAATCTCTTTTTATAGCACACAAATGCTTCTTTATTGATGTTGTAGCAATCACGCTTCAAACATCATCTAAATTCACTATGATCTATTGCTCCATGATAAGCACAACATAAATAACATCCATGATAACAAACATTTAGCATGCCAGATAATAGAAAATATACACATTAATAGACAAGCCATAAGATAACAAAAAATACACACATTAATAGTATATGCATATATCCATATTAATATTTGTAAAACTCTTCTGTAGGAATGAGATTTAGGATCACAAAACAAAGGAACCACAACGTACCTATCAAAGATAACATAAAATTTGTACTTCTTTTTGAAAACAGCGTTTGTGCGTCATCCTTACGCTAATAAGAAAAATGCACAACACTTAAAACAACACCCTTCACTATCAATTCTAACAACTAACAAAACGACAAGTTAGTAGATCACGTACAAAAGTACTTTGGAAAAAAACATTCGTAACAAGCCCCCTCAAGAACTAATCGAACATGAGTTGGCAACCTGCATATCAAAAAAATGCATGATTAACACCTGGACAATGCAACTACAAACATGTTTCTTGTTAAAATTATGTTACAAAAGCTTCACAAAACTAAAATCTTGTGATTTGCATAGGAACAAGACAAGACCAAAAAAAATTTCACTTTCGCATGCATTTTCCCTTTGCATAATGCATCAACGAATAATTGTTGTGTAGAGAAGCAGACAAATCTATGCGGAGTACACATGTGTGAAAAAATATTCCTAGCATATTCAATTCAACCATCAATGTATTTCTCGAAATTAGATCCTGCACAATTTGTATAGCCCCGACATAGGCATCAACTCTTCGATTACCTACGTTTTCACACTCATAAATAATGTTCCCTAGTCTTTTGATTCTCTAAGACCATACAACTTTGATTTGCTTCATACAATTAGCATTTTCCAATTCCCGCCTCTTTTTTCTCTAGATCAGAAAGAAAATCAAGCCTTTTGATAGAAGCACGTAAGTCAATGTTTATGAAACCCCTATCTCCTTTGAGATCACATTCAATGCACTTGAAAAATGACCTAGTTCAAAAAAATAAATGTTGCAAATTGAAAGTTGCTTGCCATTTTGTTCAATAATTTGCAGTTGCTTGCCATGTTGTTCAATAATTTGCATTATTTCGCATATATTACTAACAATATATGCACAGTGTGGAGGGGTAGTCAACGTTTTCATTATACGAAATGTGAAATTCCACCTTCTCTTATCTCCACACATAGCTCTTGTCTACACCTCCGCACTTTGCACATGTAGCATACATTGTGTGGATTCATACATTATCTTGAACATATTTAATAGTTGTGCATTAAAAGGGTACTTTATTTAATATTAGATACTAATTTTATGTTTAAATTACGTGGATATATTCATATTATGTCAGGTAATGTATGTAGAGGTACTCATTTGTGAAACTTTCTTGAATTTGTTGGTTTTTTAATGAAAACCGCACATTGAATCCTCGAATCATCTCTATATCAAATAAAATGTCTACGCAAACCGCACGCAGTTTCTTCACACACCCTTATCTTCACACACATTCATGGCTCCATGAACTTATTCTCTCGCATAGTGAAAGATGGAAAAAAAGTTTAATACGAAATAAGAGAAAAACGCACTAGCAATACCTGTCATTGTCAGTGTCAAAGAACTTATTAATGAAGAGCCCCACCCCCCCCCATCTCTTATGTAAAGGACCTGCTTGTGCTCCTTAACAAAGTCCACCATACATAGTTTCTTTGCAAACCCTTTCTCTCGCATACCATTTCTCCTTCCTCTGCATAACCTACTTGGAAGTTTTGCTATAACTTTGTCTCCTTCTCCGCACTCCCTTATCTCCACACGTACTCCTTTCACTCCACACACATTCATGGTTCCATGCACATGTTTTCCCACAGAGAAAAAACTAAAAAAAATTAAGATGAAAAAAAGTCCAAAACAAAGTAAGAGAAGAACAAACTAGAAACACCTGTCATAATGTCATTTTCAATGTCAGTGTCAGAGCACTTATTGATGAAAATCCCCACCCTCCCCCCGCCAGCTATGTAAAGAACCTACTCAGAGCACTGTGTAAATGTCAATGTCACAAAACTCACCGATGGAATGACCACTTAGGAAATTAGTTATTTATTTATTTATATTTTTTTTTTAAATGATTTTTTCAGGGAATGATAAATACCAAAAAAAATGGCCTTCCACAAGGCAATTATATTGATCTATTTTTGTATGATTAGTTTTGTTGTACTAATAACAATTACAAATTTGTAAATATGTGTGTGCTTATTTCTTCTTATGTTGAGGTTTCATTAGTTGTTTGTGCATACAATCAGGTACATTTCCTTAAATTTAAAAAGGCATTCATGAGAAAAATAGCTTCAGAAACAAACACTGAAAAGAAAACATGTATAGTGTAGCAAACCATCAAAAATACACATTAACACAGTGTTTTGATGAAGGATTTCACCCCTCCTGGGCTTATCTCCTTGGTCCATCTTCCATGGCTTGGGCCACTGTATTAGCTCAATGTGGAAAGAATGTTGTTTACAAATCTCTATGGCTCCTGAAACCTACGCCAATGTGTTAAAAATGTATAAATTAGCCAAGAACACCTCTTTATGAGCTCAATTTGGTCAAAAATTGCTCAAGATATGCTTCAGTTGATGTTTCCCTAGGAAGCCCCGCTAAAACTGGAGAAGACTCCAGTTAGCACCGCCAAAATTGGCAATTCTGCCGAAATTGGGGCGCCTCCAAATTTTCCGATAAATTAAAAGACAAACTAATTAAGTTAAAACCAGATTAGTAGCACTCTAAGCGCGTTTATCCTTTAGCGTTTTCCCATGGTTTATATTGTGTGATCGTATGGTGAGGGGGCTAGCCCGCGGGGCTGGACCCCTTCGCTCCATCGTCGAAATTTGTTGTAGGCATTAAATAAAGAATTGGGGCCATTGTTTAATAAGTCTGCCACTGGCTCAACTATTATGCAAAGGAGTTGGGAGGGAAAGGTCACAGGTTCAACCCGCCCTACGCCTGTCCCTGCATACATTTTGCCACCCAAAAAAAAAAAACATTGCCATTCAATTGTTTCGATGCCTTTGGATATAGTTCAAAATTATATGATGTTTATATGTAAATATATATATATCAAACAAAAAAATCCACATAATATTCATCATGAACCCATAATTCCACCTTGGAAGACATTGGGAAATTTCACATTCACACTACCAAACTGGAAAATCTTGACCTGACATTTGTCGTAACCTCGTTGGAAAAGAAACTGAAGAATATTCCCATCATGCTGACTATACTTCCATGTCATCATTTTGTCATGTTCATCAATTTTTAGTTGTTTAGGAAAACGAACAGCATGCCTTTTCTCCCTCATCCGGACTCAGTTTTTAGTGAAACGAATTCTGTTACCATCATCTTGAAGAGATGGACGCATTCGCTCAGGTTTTGAGCCAATCTAAGAACTTTGATTTTTGAGCTAAATACTGAGCACCTAATCATTTCTCCCCACTAGAAGCCTTTTGGACCCCAAAAGATACTATCAATTGTTCAGCAGGTGAGGGTACAGAGTGCTCACCTTCTCATTCTGCAACCATTTGGCTTAAAAAGGCTTTTTTCCCTTGAGTCCCACTCTAAGGTATTTGACATCCCCTGTCTTTGAAGGCCTGGTTCTTTTGTCAAGTATGAGATCTTGCTGAAGCTCATCTAGATATTCTCGCAAGAAGTCATCTATTAATGGCAGTTGAACATGCTCTCCTTGATCATCAATCAAAGGAGGCTCAAATTCTCAACATTAACAACAAACTATATTTGCATATAAGGATGCAAATCAAGCTTAAATGCATTGTTACCAATCTTTTCCACAATTTTAAAAGGACCATAACGGAGTGGTTTAAGATTTTTACCTTCCCCTTGAAGTCTCTCTTTGCTAATATATAATCAAACTTCGTCACCAACTTGGAATTTATGATCAACCCAGTGTTTGTCATGCCTTGCCTTGTAGTTGCTTTGACTTTTCTCAAGATGTCCCTACACTATATGATGTATCAACTAAATTTTATCTGTGAACTTCCTTGCCTTATTGATGTCATTGTGACCATCGATGGAAACATATTTCTCAAAGATGAAGTCCAATGGAAATCTTGGAAAGTACCCATAACATGCCTCAAATGGCGATGTGCTTATGGAAGAATTTTTTGCCCTATTGTATGCATGTTGTATGTAATGCAACTATTCATCACAAATTGGGATGTTTGCTACAATATCCTCTAAGAAGATGAATAATTTTTCTATTGACCACCTCAGTTTGTCCATCTATTTGTGGATGAAAGGTTGTGCTCTTCTTTAACTTTGTGTCCATGTCCCACAAATTTGACCAAAAATTCCCAACAAATCGAGAATCTTGATCACTTACAATAGAGGTAGGAAGACCAAAACGAACCCAAATGTTTTGGAAGAAAATATGAGTTGTTTGTTCAACTATAATTTGTTTTTTACATGGTGTTAGTATGCACATCTTGCTGAACCTTTCTACAACTACATACAAGTAAACATGACCTTTCCTTGACAATGGAAGACCTCCTACAAAATCCATTGAGATACTCTCCCGTGGGCGTGAAGGTACCAGAAGTGGAGTGTATAAACCAAGTTTCCTATTGCTAGGCTTACTTGTAGCACATAAAGAACATCCTCTTATGAAACAAGAAACATTATCCAACATGTGTGGCCAATTAAAATACCTTTGAAGATTCATTATGGTCTTGCCTACACCAAAGTGTCCAACAATCAATGAAGTGTGTCTCACCCTTATGATATTGTTTCTTTCTCCCTATGGAATACAAAACTTTCCCCAAGTGATACAACAAACTGTTATGTACATGATAATCCAACTCTTCAATTTGGTTTCCTTGACTCAAGCTTGCATATACTTCTTGAAAGTCACTATCATTTGCATATTGTTCTATGTAACTTTCATGCAAAACAGAGTTATGCTTGAGTATAACAGATGAATTTACAATAGGCCTTGAAAGCATATCAACTACCTTATTGTAGATTCCCTTTTTATACCTGATAAACAAATGAAATTGTTGTAGAAAACCCATCCATATGAAATGGCGTGATTGCTACAATTGTCACTGTGACTGTAAATACTGCAATGGTTGATAGTCGATATAAATGATGGTCTCCTTCCCCATCAAATATTTCTTCCATTTGTTAACACTTTGTACAAATGGATAAAGGCATTTTTCATATGTGGGATAGTTAGTTACAAATCCATTAAATATTTTAGAATGAAATTAAATGGGATCACCATGTTTCAATAAAACTGCTCCCATGGCATAATCGTTTGCATCCGTTTGAATCTCGAATGGTTGTCTAAGATCCAAAAGGACCAATAGTGGTGTTGAACTTATATTTTGCTTCAAATCATCAAATGCTTTTTGTTGTACATCTCCCTAATGGAAGACTTTCTTGACACTTGTCAATGCATGTAATGGAGCTGCAATGGAAGAAAAATTAGCAATAAACTTTCTCCAAAATTGTGCTACCCCTAAAAAGCTTCTTACCTCTATAACTGTATTGGGCTTGGGCCAATTCAGATTGATATTAACCTTAGAGAGGTCTATCTTCAGCTCACCTCCTCCAACAATGTGTTCCAAATACACCAAAGAAATCTTGCCAAATTCACACTTCAACATCTTTAAAAACAATTGTTCTTTTCTCAAGACATCAAGTACTTTTTTTACATGTGTGACATGTTCATCTCTTGACTTACTGAATATGAGGATATCATCTAAGTAGGCGATGACAAAATCATCTATAAATGGTCTCAATACATCATTCATTACCCTCATGAAAGTAGTTGGAGAATTTGTAAGACCAAAGGCATAACAAGCCACTCAAACAATCCTTGTTTAGTTTTAAATGTAGTTTTCCAAATGCCTTCTTCGGTTATCTTAACTTGATGATAACAACTAAGTAAATTTAACTTAGTGAAATACTTTTCATATATCAATTGCTCAAGCAAATCAT
This sequence comes from Pinus taeda, assembly GCA_000404065.3. Taxonomy (NCBI): domain Eukaryota; kingdom Viridiplantae; phylum Streptophyta; class Pinopsida; order Pinales; family Pinaceae; genus Pinus; species Pinus taeda. The sequence goes on along the minus strand of APFE031068596.1, from coordinate 30,162 downwards.
CAATTCTTGGGAGTGGATAACGATTATTTACCGTGATTTTGTTCAGTGCACGGAAATCCACACACATGCGCCGAGTTCCATCCTTCTTTGGCACCAAGACAATGGGCAAACCACATGGCGAAGTAGATGGGCGTATGATACCTTTGTCAACAATTATTGAATTTTCTTTTTGATATCCAAACCCTCCATAATAGACATGCAATACATGCCAATGTTCGGAAGTGGAACATCATGTTGCAACTGAATCTCATCTTGAATTCCCCTCTTAGGAGGTAGTCCCTTTGGTTCCTGAAACATCTCACCATGCTTGCTTACCACATCAAACAAATCAGATTTCAATTCATAATCACAACCTTCAAAAGATTCATAATCAATATCATTGCTTTTCTTGATCATGAGAAGCACAAATAGTTAACTTGGATTTACTAGTCTCTTCTTTTGTCCTACAATAACAAAATAAATGTTCAGCTTTTTGTGATGGGATCTCACTATGTACACCACCCCATTCTTGAGAAATATGTATATGGAGATACAATACTACTTTCCTATCATACAAATAAGGAATACCCAAAATGATTCATGAGGTGTCAAGTGGAACTACATCTAACTCAACTTCATCAATGAACTTTTTAGTAATGGCGAACTTGAATAAACACTTCCTTGTAACATGTAAGTTTGCATTGTTTACTATCCAACCCAATGGATATGGCTTATGATGAGATACAATTTCAAGGTTTAGTTTTTTAACCAAGTCTTCGGAAATCAAGTTTGATTGTGACCCACTATCAAATAATGCATCAATATTTGTATGATTTGAAATCACTCTAACATGAAACAACTCTATCCTTGACTCTTCATTTGGAGTGTTGTTTTGACTATGTGATGAACTAGTGCTTGCAACATTTTCTTTTCCTTTTGTAACCATGGCGGAAATCTTGGTCTCATCACCAAAATCTGAACCAAGAATGTTGTGTGGTAGCGGTCATCTTTTGTTTTCTCTTATTGTTTTGTTTCTTAGGCCTTAATTCGGGATGCAATTTCCAGTAGTGGGCTTCATCCTGCCCCTCTTTGGAACAGTGTTTGCATGTGATTTTCTCCCCTTCTTTCTTCACACTTACATTCTTATTTCCCTTACATTTTCCACCCTTCTCTTTCTCCTTACCCTTGAATGGATTTCTCTTACTACCCTCTTCCTGAATGTTCTTTCCTCTAGATTCAAGGTGTGTGGCTTGCATGCGTACTTCATCTAAATTGTTTGGAGTGAGCATAAGAATAGTATGTTTCAAATAGGAATGTAAACCCTCAATGTATTTCAGCAGTGTATCTTGGGAATTCAAATCCACTCCTAATAACAAAGCCCTTTTCCTAAACTCCTGTGTATAATCTTGGATTGTTTCACCTTTAAGATGCCTAAAATTATGTCAACTCATAATGGCTTTTTGCATATGGGCTAAATGATAAAATTGTCTTTTAATTGTAGAAACAAATTCAATCCAAGTGATGGACATCTTAGCATAGATTCTCATTTCCTCTTGAGTCTTTGCTTCCCACCAAACTAGTGCAGCTCCTTCTAGCTTCAATGAAGCCATCTGGATCTTTATGTCATCTTCTTGAAGGCTCTGAATTCTGCAGTATACCTCCAACTGTTGAATCCAATTGTCCAAATTTTATGCATTCACCTCTCCATTGTACATGGGAAGTTCGAATTTTATGTCCAATTTAAGTAATGGAGTCTTTACTTTTGGGGTTTTAGAATGAGTATGGGCAGTTTCAGTGGTGTTAGTGGAAGATGATGTTGTGTGAGATGGTGAAGATGATGAGGATGGTGGAGATGGAGGTGGTTTTCCACCAGTCCATTTGGAATCCTTCTTGTCATCTTTTTTGTCCTATGAGCTTCCTTCTCCATGTGGAGGTTTAGAACTCTCTCCAACCATTCTAGTGTTTCTCTCTTCATAGAGGACTTTAACCATCTCAGTCAAAGTATAGAAATCTTTCTTGAATTCTTCCTTTTCTGAAGAGGGAACTTCAGGCTCTCTTTCTCCAGACATAATGGCTATGGATTTCGACTCAGATATTGGTACTACTTGTACCTCTTCAACCTCAGTTAAAGGCAAAACTTGAGGAGTTTCAAGTGTAGCTAGAATTGGAACTTTGGGTGGTGGATATTGTGGCCTTGTGGCTCTCATTCTTCTGGGCATTACCTCAGGAGTGCAACCAATATCTTCCATTCTCCTTTCTGCAACTTTAACCTTGTAAGCATCACAATTTTGCAACCATTAAAACCCTAATTGCACGAACTCAAGCAATCAAGCAATTCAACCTTTGCTCTGATACCAACTTGATCTGTTTTTTTGTATGATTAGTTTTGTTTTGCTAATACCAATTACAGATTTATAAATATGTGCATGCTTATTGCTTCTTGTGTTGAGATTTCATTAGTTGTTTGTGCATACTATCAGGTAAATTTCCTTAAGTTTAAAAAGACATTCATGAGAAAAATAGCTTCAGAAATAAATATTGAACAGCAAACATGTACAATGCAGCAAACCATCAAAGAGACACAATAACACAATGTTTTGATGAAGGAAATTACCCCTCCTGGGCTACATCTCCTTGGTCCAACTTCCATGGCTTGGACCTCTATATTAACTCAATGTGGAAAAAATGATGTTTTCAAAGCTCTATGGCTCCTGATATCTGCACCAATGTATTCAAAATGTCCAAATTATCCAAGAACACCTCTTTCTGAGCTCAATTTGGTTGAAAATTGCTGAAGATATGCTTCAGTCAATGTTTCCCTAGGAAACCCCGCTAAAACGAAGAAGACACCAGTTAGCACCGCCAAATTGACAATTCTGCCGAAATTGGCGCACCTGCAAAACTGTCGTCAACTTAAAAGACGGATTAATTAATTTAAAACCGGATTAGCAATGCTCTAAGCGCGCTTATCCTTTAGCGTTGGCCCATGGTTTATACTGTGTGATCGTATGGTGAGGGGGCTGGACCCCTTCGCTCTATCGTCAACATTCGTTGTAGGCATAAAATAAGAATTGGGGCCACCATTTAATAATTATGTCGTTGACTCAATGGATTTGCGAGGGGGGGGTCACAGGTTCGAGCTGCCCTTTGCCCGTCCCTTCATACATTTTGCCACCCAAAAAAAACATTGCCATTCAATTGTTTTAATGCCTTTGGATATTAGTTCGAATTATATATATATGATATTAAAATCATATAAAATAATATATATATATATATTTCAAACAAACAAAAAAATCCACATAATATTCATTATGAACCCATAATTCCATTTTGAAGGACACTGGGCGATTTTACCTTCACACAACCAAACTGGCTAATCCTGAAGTGACACTTGTCACAGCCTCATTGGGAAAAAACTGCAGAAAATTCTCGTCACGTTGATTGTACTGTCATGTCATCATTTTGTCATGTTCTGCAATTTTTTCAGATGTTTAGGAAAACAAACAGCATGCCTTTTCTCCCTCATCCGGACTCGGTTTTCAGTGAAACGAATTGCGTTGCGATCATCTTGACGAAATAGACGTAGTCGTTTAGGTTTAGAGCCAATTTGAAAACTTGATTTTTGAGCTAGATACTGAGCACATGATCATATATCAATCACAGCTTGCTCAACGAATTGAAAATTAGAAATAAGATTTCCATAAATTAGAAAATATTTTGAATTTATACAACAACAAAAAAAGAAATATTCAACATTTTCCCACAATTTTAGTTAAAATTGCAAAAACACAACGAAATAATGCAAGGTCAACACACTTTGACAATGAAATAGTTGCTATAATCTCTCACGAAACAAAAACTAATAAATGAAAATGGCAAACACATTTAAAAATAAATAAATAAATTTATAATTTAATTTATTTGATTCGTTATTATTGGCATTTGATTATTGAATATTTGTTTAAATTAAAATAAGTGGAAAATATAAATTTAACACCTTTGAGCATCCCACTAAAACTCAATTGTTTAATTTTAATATTAAGATATTTATAAATTTCATTAAAATTAACAATAATTCATATCAAATCATAAATCAAAAACTGTAATTTTCTCATCTCAATATTGCGAGAGTCCATTAAAAATATCTAAACTCTTTTATAATATAAATAATAAAAATTAAATATAAAAAACATAACATTAATTAAATTGGCATTATCATTGTAATGACAAGGAATGTCCTTGTATTAATGACATGTAATCCTTTTATATCAATGCGAGAACTTAATCTCTTGCGAATTAAATATTAATGCACTAGGAGGGTCGTTTCAAAGATCTGGAATGGTGATTATTTTAGTAAACTATTTTTTATTTTAAATTATTGTCAGTGAAATGTTATGGGGTAACATCGTTCATCACATTGCAATGCGAGTGTCAAAATGGGATTTGAAGCCTTTGCAAAGCACAGCCATGGTTATCATCTAGTCCTTCTTCATTGGAGAAAGTCGATCCACATGGGAATGTGAAACGCCCGATCCGGCTCTACCCCATAAATGGATTAATGTCTTCTGGAAGCTTTCACTACCTGTGGGAACATAATATATCATTTAGTAATAATCACTTCTATAATGTTGTCTTTAGGGATGGCTCCATTATTCTGAATTCAAATACATTATGTAAATGGTTATGCATTTTATTTTAACAAAATTCATTGAAAACGCTTCAAAAAATAAGAAGTTTAACGGTTGAGATCTACCTATTGCATTTTGTATTTCCAAATGTTAGCACAAGTGCTAACAAGCATACTTGTGGGGTTTTGTAATACTTGTAGCCTAAGTAGTAATGTAACATCAAGGACTCTTGAGAAGATAATATCGTTTTTCACTTTGAAAAACGAATGTTATTCTTAAAGATTAAAATGGGTCCTAGCTAAATAGGTTTTTAAAAATGGATCCTAGCTACAAGGCCATGTTAAGTGTTTATAAAAATGAGTCATGGCTACAAGGCCATGATAAATTCAAATCCAATAGTATTTCTAACAATATCTATGAGACTTTTTTTGTTTGGCTACATTCCCTAACAGTATCGCTAGAGCCAAACTGCCAAATCCTTTTTATTCGCTCGGATCTAGTCATATTGTGTCTCCATGCTTCCAAGAGGAGTGATTGGCCAATTAATTGAGAAAACAGATATAAGCTCGTAATAGTTCTCTTGGATATCAAGATCCTTTAGATCTTATGGTAAAAATTGGTCCATAGAGTTGCCATCGAAGTAGTAATTAGCGCCCTAGATAAAATTCATGTTGGAAAGGAAGAGGAGGAAAGGAACAAAATTTCGCACACACAAAAAAAAAAAAATATAAATTATATATATATATATATTATTATATATATATATGATTTGTTGCTCTTCTATTAATCACACGAACTTGAATTGATAACAACAAACCTCATGAGGAGTATTTATACTTTTTAACTCACGACTCAACTCGTGTTGACTTCAACATGCAAACACAAACTAAATTTAACCTTTCCAAATATAAGACTAAACTCGAACTGACACTCACTTAACTCAAATTAACTAACACTCTAAATCTAGACTGCTCTGTATGCTAGAGTAATTATTTATTTTTAACACTCCCTCTTAATTACGACCACTAAACTAAGATATGACTTGTCACAACTCAAACATGGCTATTGGTCTAAGTCTCAACTAGGTTTAATTTAAAGCCTTGTAAATTGAGTGATCAATTGGTTGATATATTCACTAATCCATTAGCAAAAGATATATTTGAGTTTCATAGAGGAAACTTAGAAAATTAAACCTTGTAAATTGAGTGATCAATTGGTTGATATATTCACTAATCCATTAGAAAAAGATATATTTGAGTTTCATAGAGGAAACTTAGGTGTTGTAAGCCTAGTTGAGACTTAGACCAATAGACATGTTTGAGGTGTGATGATTCATATCTTCTTTTAGTGGTCATACTTAAGAGGGAGTGTTGAAAATAGCTAATTACTCCAACATGCAGAGCAGTCTAGGTTTGATCACTCAATTTACAAGGCTTTAAATTAAATTTTCCATTTTCACAAGTTCTTTGATAAAATGATATCTTGTATCAATATGTTTGCCCTTTTGATGGAACACATTATGTTTGGATAGTGCAATGGATGAGATGTTTTCAAAATAGATTGTTATTGATCCTTCTTGTTTATGATGAAGTCCATCTAGAAGTCTTTGTAACCATATTGTTTGGCATGTTGTCGATGTCGCTGCTACATATTCTGCTTATGCTAATGAAAGTGTCAGTTTGCTTCTTAGATGCCCATGATATCACACCTAAACCAAGATGAAACACATAACCACAAGTGATTTTCATATCATCCAAACTTCCTACAAAATCACTATCAACAAATCCAACCAAATCTTTCTTTTTTGTAGTTACATAAAATATGCAAAATTTTGCAGTTCTTGTTGTGCATCTTAGAATCCTTTTACAAGCTCTCTAATGTGAGTCTTTTGGAGACTCCATAAATCTAGAAATAAAACTAATACCTTGCATAATATTTGGTCTTGTAGTTGTAAGATACATAAGGTTACCAACCAATATTTTGAATAGAGTTGGATTGACATATGATCCTTCATCATCCTTAACTTTGCACTTATCGCTACTAGTGTAGGACTAGGTTTACAATTTTCCATTCTGAATCTTTTCAGCGATTCTTTAGCATATTTATTTTGACAAATAAAACTCCCTTTCTCTTATTGCTCAACTTCTATGCCAAGAAAATATCTCATAAGACCAAGATTTGAAATTTCAAATTATTTTTCATTGTTACTTTAAACTCATCTAATTCAACATTACTAGTATAAATAATGGCATCCACATACATACAAACAATCAAAATTTGACCATGATCATATACCTGTGTATACAAGGTTGGTTCAATGCTACTTCTGCAAAATCCATTATTGATCATATAACTATCAATTCTTCTATACCTGGATCTTGGAGATTGTTTGATTCCAAAGAGCACTTTCTTTAATCTGTAAACTTTATCTTCTTGACCTTCAACTTCATAACCAGGAGATTGTTGCACATAGATTTATTCTTTTATAATTCCATTCAAGAAGGTTGAATCCACGTCCATCTCATACACTTTCCACTTGTTCTTATTTGTTGTTGCTAGGACTGCTCTTACAATATCCAATCAGGCTACTGGAGCAAAAGTTTCTCCAAGGCCTATCCCTGGTTGCTACCATAACCATTTTGCTACAAGTCTTGCCTTAAATCTATCAATCTCTCGTTTCTTATTCAACTTTGTTTTGTACACGCACTTCACACCAATGAGGTTTTTTTATTTTGGTAACTCAACCAAATCCCAAGTATCATTCTTCTCCATACATTATATTCTTTCATCCGTAGCTTGCACCCATTTCTCATCTTTGATAGCTTCTTCAAACTATGAAGGTTGAGATGACATTAATGGAAAATTTGAATTACAATTCCAAATCATCATAAATATCTTACAGACTTCTAATTTTTCTCTTACCATTGTGTTGTAGCGGCTACAACCAGCCTCCAAAATTTTTCCTTACCTTCGTTTTGGAGCCTCCCTACCAACCATCCTTAGCAGCATGTCTTGCACTGTCCATGTACATAGGCTTCAACTAAGTTTTAGTGGTCTACCAACCTGTGTTGGTCAACTTGTTTGCCTCCCACCCACAGGCTAACATTTCGAACTTAGCCATTTTCTAGCTGAGGTGCTCACCTAGAAAATTTCACAATTCTGGAGGGGAACTAGACTTCCCTACAGAAACTGCGCAATCCAACTAGTTTTCCTACTGGGATCCAGAAATGCGCAATCCATCCAAGCATCCTTCCCTATGGAAAATGCGCAATTCAGCCAAACACTGGGCTTCAGCACAGAAATTGCGCAACTCTAACTGACAGTCAAGGCTTCAATCTAGAAATTATGTAATGCATGAGGGACAGCCAGACTAGCTCAGCCTAGAAACTGCACAAATGTTATCCTCAATCTTGCAGACTGTTGCATGTGCTCCCAGGTTGACCAGTTCCCTCCAAGACTGAGAAATCTTGATTTGCATGCATGGGTTATTTTTTGCGAAAAATCAAAAAGAAAAAATCAAAAATCATCCCTATATTTTAGGGATCCATTCTTAGCAGCTAGAGGTTACATCCAAAAGCCATTTAGAAACCTCCTGCCAAGTGTCACTTTTTCCTAGATTTGTGGCATGTGCGTCATAAGCCTCAATATTACCAAAGCTCATTTATTCGATGTTGCAAAGCTCATTCCTCACATCGATCTTGGAGCTCTGACATCCCACATCACATATAGGAGTCTTCGACACATTCAGCTCAGCTTTTCCTGAGTAAGTCTGCTTTTCATGTCTTTTGCTCATTTTTTGTCGCTTTTTGTATTTCACTTTGTATAAGTGTTGTTTGCTTGGTTTCAATGAATTCTTTTTTTCATTTTGATGCATGTTAGCTTGTAGAAGCAATGTTTCAGTTTTTCATTGCATCTCACTATTGTCGCATGCATGACATTGTTTCTGCACTAACGGTCGTCATTGTGGCGACTCACTTCACACACATGATTTTTTTCCCACTTTCTGAATCATGCACTCATTGTTGGCATGCATGATCATTCACTTTTGTTTGCACTCAGTTTTTCCATGCATTTACACTTTCATGTTTTCAGTCACCCGTCGATGGGTCTGGGCTGCATTGGCCCAAGCCTTGCCTTTCCCGGCTAGCAATGAGCATTTTTTGAAGTGAATGCTCTTCCTTCCCTCAAGAAACTACACAAATATGGCTCAATACTAGCCTCCAGGCTTGCATTGTGCAATTTTGGGAAGTAGTGCCTTGCTAGCCCCAGAAACTACGCAATGCAGTTTGATTGTTTGCATGTCACTATTGACTGAAACTGTGCATTACGCAGTTTTAGTTCTCAACAGGCCAGGCTAGACTGTGCATTGCGTAGTTCTAGTAGTCAGTCACCCTCCTAACAGCCTGGACTATGCATTGCACAGTTTTGGCAGTTAGTCTCCCAGACTCCCGATGAAAATTGCGCAATATTCTCGGTCAATCACACGGGTATGTTGTATGTCAGTCCTCAAATTTTTTTTGGTTTTCAACTGACAGATTGATTTCCATGAGTGTTTCTATGTCTCCAGGTATCATAGGTGTCCGCTTGCCTCTCAGCAGTACAGGTACAATGGCCTCCAAGAGAGCAGGGTCAAAGGACACCGTTGAGAGCACAACTAGATATGCAGTTGAGCGAGTGTCTATAAGCTTGCCTATCTATGAAGACACCAATCTGTTCATAGACAAAGATATCAAAGATGAAATGGCAGCAGAATCATATAGAGAAGCACCATCAGCAGCAGTAGAGGGTAGTAGACATGCGCATGACCAAGGCAAGAGGAAAGTTTTTTTATGGCGCATAGGTGGAACAAAGCTGCAAGTTCAAAGCAGATTCACTTATGATAAAAGCAGCTTTGGAGATTGAGGCTAAGAGGCGACAACCTGACAAGAGAACTGCACAAAGGAAAATAGAGAAACAGAAGATGGAGGAAACAGATAAGGAGTTGCAGGAGTTGAACTGACAACTTAGGGTAGAACAAGAGTTGCGCAAAGGAGAGAAGGAAGCGCAGTAGGAACAGGTACAACAGGAGGTGTAACATGCACAGATTGATGAAACTATGACCATGCAGGTTATAGACCCATCCCAGCAGCTGGCATAGAAAAGACAAGGTGAGCAATGTTGTCGATCACAAGCACGTGGTTTAGGAGCATGGATGTCATTGTGCGCACACATGCGATTCCATCTATTGGCACACTCACTGAGGCAAAGACAAAGAACCAAGTTCAACTGGATCTGGACATGTACTTTGATGAGTTGATGCACATAACCACCAACGCGCACTTGGAGATCAATACTGACGCTATGAATTAGTATGTTGCTGGTCTGTATGCACTCAAGACTATGATGTGCATGTTAATAAACGAGTTGGATAGAGGTGCCAAAACAGTTTACCCAGATGCAACATAGGCAAGAGTTCGCTCTCAGAAGGATGTCACCATAGAGTACATGAACACCATCATGGACTACCAAGATTGGGATCAGTTCGCCACCATCGATCATCACAAGGATGTCAAAGAGTTGGTCTTCCCACAGCTTTCAGAGTCTTAGTGATGTCTTGCATGGCTTACTCAAGCCTAATTTGTCTCACATGGGTACATGTGAAGATTGTAATGTAACGACTTGTAAAAGTGAAAGAAAAAGTGTCGATAGTAGAATGTAACAGTCATGTAGTAGTTGAAGATTCATGAGGGTAGGTGAAGAGTCACAAAGGGGAATGTCAAGGGTCACCCCACCCTTTGCTATTTATAGAACCTCATAATTCATTGTAAGGGCGTTTGGGAGCCAAGATTCCTATAGGTGTAGCTTAGAGAAAGCTTGGATTGTATTGTAACGCGCTTTGGCTTCTCCACAGTGTAGAGCTAGTACATCTCTTTGGAGGAGCAGGCCGCAGTGACTGTAACATTCTGCTGTCGGAACTAATAGTTGGTCATGGTTGTATGTATGATTGGAACTTTCACTTTCTTCATATAACAGAGCCAGCATGTTTCATGCATATGTTGTTATTGTTCAGTTGTCTTGGTTACTCTAATGACATATGTAGTTGCTTGCTTATGCATGTATGTATGGACTCTTCTATATATGTTTGTATGAATCTTACTAGAAAAATTTGTTGGTTTAATCATCACTTTGGATCATTGGTTAACTTTCTTTCCAGCTTGTGATGTGTCTTTGCTCGTGTGTTCCCTTTCAAGTCGCGTGCTTCCACAGGTTTCTAAGGGGCGCACTCATTCCCCATTCGCAACCACGATCAAGGCAATACTGTACTACCCCACTGTTGGGACTCCTACACTAAACGGTCTGAGGTCTAGTTGGGAATTCTTACTGGGGAGATCCCCTGACATGTTGGCGGGTCCAACACCTTCAACATTTTGGTGCTAAAAGAAGGGCATGGACCTCCAGAGTGTATGTCTTATGGAAACAAATTTGAAGTCTCGGAAGAGCTCTAGGATAACTTGTCACATAAAGCATACGATGGTGGAGGCCACGTAGCCTTGGTTAGGCATGCGATCGGCATTGTAGGCTCATGTGAAGGACATGAAATCTTTGAAGATTACATGACCTGCACATTGTTCACCGACACACTTCGAGGGCACCTAATGCATTGGTGTTCCACGCTCCCCGAAAAATATATTCATTCTCTTTCTCATCTGGTCGCATAGATAGACCTTGCTTTCAATAATTTTGACCGTAAAGCACTCAATGAAGAAATTCTAAAATTATGTAAAGCACTCAATGAAGAAATTATGAAATTACAGAAAGCACCTGATGAATCCAGTGAACAGTTTCACACACGCTTTTGTAATCTTGCATACCAATTTCCCGAAGATGAAATTGATTGGGAATTTCTCGATGGAAGATTTAAGTATCTTCTTTACATATCTGAAAATCTGCAATTCTTGAAATCATTTGAACCCTGCTCAGCATACTTTGGTGATGGAGCTGCGCAATCACAGGCAGGCACAGTTGTTGTCACAAGTGACTACCCACCTTCACCTCCTCGAACAGCTCCACCACCGTAGAGTGATGTGGGAGAACATACACACACATTTGTTGAACTGTCACATCCTCCCACCCCACCTGCTCTTGATGTATGTGCAGATTTGGCTTGCAAGCTTGCTGGTTGTCACGTGGATTTTGTCAACCTCCATCCCCGCATTCCATTGATCCTCCAGATTGCACTGTCTTGTGTTCTTTCATTCCAGACTCCACACTTGTGAACGAGGATCAAGTTGATGACGAAGTTGGTGTTGTGCACCCAACCTGCGATATCATTCATGATGAGTGTGTGCGGGAATCTAAAGAAGAACCAGCAATGAAGGATGACTCCCTTCCATCCATGCATCATCCACTTTATCCTAACATCCCTTGTGATTCTGCCACTATTGATTTCTCCTGTGAAAACTCATTTCCATATGTTTCTACTTCCGATCATTCACAGGACACATCGGATGTCAGTTTGTCATTACATTGTGGAGAGGACACATTTTCCTTTCACAATTCATCCAAACTGTCATCTATCATTTCTAAAAACACAGAGGGTGAACATCATTGCTTCTCATCTACCCCTCTGCATGATTCATCAAATCATGAGGATGTCGATGAACATCCCAAATTTTTTTATCGTGCTTGTCATGATCTTTGTACTTCTTCATTCGATCACGATGTTGATTCACCCATTGTTAATATGTCTAGGCCATTGGTCTCTGATGATCTACCTATCGACGAAGTCGAAACCCCATAGGTTGTTGAGGCACTTCAACCTGAGCTAATGGTTATGTCAAGCCCTCTTTGTCCTCCAGTTGGTTTCACTTCCGATCAGGAAATTGTTGAAACACACAATGCTCCTCATCGTTCTCTTCTTTGCATTGAAGATCAACCAAACACTCAAATTTTGCTTCCTCCACTCGAATCACATGATCCCATCACTCTTGCATTGGAGGAATCTTACACAGCAAGCACACATGTGTGACGTAAGTGGTCTATCTTTCTCATGTTTTCTTGCATGTCAAAGTCAAGAGAATGTGTATGCTTAACAACTACACGCAGTGTAACACAACACCATGGCAAGTCCACAAAATGCCTATCACGCACTTTCACTCATGTATTTTATGTGTACGCATTTAAACTTGGAGTGTGTTTGTCTTCATCATTATATCTTTCATGTTTTCTAGTTCGCACGACTGTGCTATTCGCAAACCATGCCTTCACCAACATGGTTCGACTAAGGCGTCGATGGCTGCATTGGAAGTATCACTTTATATGAGCAGACCCATGCACCGTTAGCTTAGGAGTAGGAGTAGTGTTTGCTTCTTGTTGGTTTGCTTGCATGCATGTTTGCTTTCTTGTTTGTTTGTTTGTTTTCTTGTCTACTTTCTTTGCTTACTTGCTTGGTTTTCGTATTTTTGCTTCTTCTCTTCATTTTTTTTAGTTGTTTGTTTGCTTGTTTATGCTCGTAGGTTAGTTTTGTATGAAACCGTGTGCGACTCCTGAAACAAGATGGGTAAAGTACAAGAGGACTTGTGCAGTTATCAATACTTGGTTATATGTCATCCTATCTCTGTATGAAGAGCTTGTTGTCTTCAATAGATGATACACGAATGGAAAATATGTTATGTTCGAAGTGAACCATGATGAAGACACAACGCTTGCGTGCTAACTAGTATCACCTACTCTAGTCATATGTTTTTGGGTTAACCCTTGTCAGCTCAATCAAGTAGAGTAAGGTGAGGGGGAAAACCTTAACAAGTATGTCAGAGGTATATACAAAATACTTCTCTAAAGGAACAACCTCTTCTGCTCTCAATAAGTCGGGATCCCTCTTCCACCTTTGAAATGAATAAGTGCCATGCATAGTTTTTGAAAAAATGAAAATATGAAAATATGAAAAAATAAATAAAAATGAATAAGGCGAAAGAAGAGAAAGGCTTCCTGTGCAAAGAGGTGATGCAAGTAACTCTGTTGGGGTACTGACCAAGCTTGCTGGTAGTAGAGCGATTCTTGTGTTCCTGCGTGACTTCGTCAGGGTATTGTCTAAGGCTGTTGGCAGCGAAGCAACACTAGAGGTGAAAACTTAAACTCTAACTATCATATTGCTTGTGTACCAATATACCCGTCATCCCCAATCGAAAAAACTGTGTTGACTTGGATTGGAATGTGTGCTTACCGACCAAGGGCATGACAGGTGCTACATCTTTCAATCAAGCTAGTGTGGAAATCAAGATGATCTAAGAACTGAACAATACTTCCGAAGGAGTTAGACTTCTTTTTCACGAAACAAGGTCCATTCAGAGAACTGGAGTTCTACCAGTGTGTCGCCAAATGTTATAGCGGCTACAACCACCCTCCAAAATTTTTCCATAGCTTCGTTTTGGAGCCTCCTACCAACCATCTTTAGCAGTATGTCTTGCAGACCATGTATGTGTGCTCTTAGTAGATTTGGAACATCACTTGGCAATGTATGGGATCCTGTGCAAGATGCTCAATCTATGCCATGAGTGAGAGGTTTGTCCAAGTACATAGGATTCAGCTGAATTTCAGTCGTTTACTAGCCTGTGTTGGTCAACTTGTTTGCCTCCCACTTGCAGGCTGACATTTCGAACTTAGACATTTTTTGGTTGAGGTGCTCACCTAGAAAATTGCTCAATTCTGGAGGGGAACCAGCCTTCCCTCTAGAAACTATGCAATCTAGCTACGTTGCTTGTTGAGCTCCAGAAATGTGCAATCCAGCCAATCATCCTTCCCTCTAGAAAATGTGCAATTCAGCCCAACACTGGGCTTCATCTCATAAATTGCGCAATTCTGACTAACAGCCAGTGCTTCAAAACAGAAATTGCACAATGCATGAGGGACAGCCAGACTGGCTCAACCTAGAAACTGCACAAATGTCATCCTCAGGGTTGCAGACCATTGCATGTTCTCCCAGGTTGACTAGTTCCCTCTAGGACTGAGCAATCTTGATTTGCATGCATGGATTGTTTTTCCCAAAAAAGCAAAAAAGAAAAAATCAAAAAGCATCCCTACATTTTAGGGATCCATTCTTAGCAGCTGGAGGTTACATGCAAAAGCCATTTTAGAAACCTCCCACCAAGTGTCGTTTTTTCCTAGATTTATGGCATGCACGTCATAAGCCTCGATATTATCAAAACTAATTTATTTGACGTTGCAGATCTCATTCCTCACATCGATCTTGGAGCTCTAACATCCCACATCGCATCTAGGAGTCTTCAGCACATTCAGCTCAGCTTTTTCTGGGTAAGTTCATTTTTCATGTCTTTTACTCATTTTCTATCGTTTTTTGTATTTCACTTTATGTAAGTATTGTTTGTTTGGTTTCAATGAATGTTTGTTGTTGTTTTGATGCATGTTAACTTGTAGAAGCATTGTTTCATTTTTTATTGCATCTCACTGTTGTTGCATGCATGACATTGTTTTTGCACTAACGGTCGTCATTACGGCGACTCGCTTCACACACATGTTTGTTTTCCCACTTTTTGAATCTTGCACTCATTTTTTGCATGCATGATCATTCACTCTTGTTTGCACTCAGTTTCGCCATGCATTTACACTTTTCATGTTTTCAATCGCCCGTCAGCGGGTCTAGGATGCCTTCGCCCGGACCTTGCCTTGCCCGACTAACAATGCGCATTTCCGGAAGAGAATGCTTTGCCTTCTCTCCATAAACATCAAAAATCTGGCCCAGCACTGGCCTCCAGGCTTGCATTGCACAATTCTGGGAGGTAGTGCCTTGCTAGCCCCAGAAACAGCGCAATGCAATTTGTTGGTTTGCATGTCACTGCTGACTGAAACTGTGCATTGCGTAGTTTCAGCCCTCAGTAGGCTAGGTTGGATTGTGCATTGCACAATTCCATCAGTCAATCAGCCTACTGATAGCTCGATTGTGCATTGCGCATTTTTGGCAGTCAGTCTCCCAGCCTCCTAGTGAAAATTGTGCAATCTTCTCGGTCAGTCACACAAGTATGTTGCATGTCAATCCTCAAATTTGTTTTGGTTTTCAACTGACAGATTGCTTTCCATGAGTTTTGTTATGTCTCCAAGTATCACGGGTGTTCACCTGCCTCTTAGCAGTACAGGTACAATGGCCTCCAAGAGAGCAGGGTAAAAGGACATCGTTGAGATCGCACCTGGAGATGCAGTTGAGCGAGTGCCTATGAACTTGCCTATCTATGAAGACACCAAGCCATTCATAGACAAGGATATCAAAGATTAAATGGCAACAGCATCGTAGAGAGTAGCACCATCAGCAGCAGCAGAGGGTAGCAGACTTGTGCATGACCAAGGAAAGAGGAAGTTTGTTGACAACGAAGAGGTGGAGCAAAGCTGCAAGTTCAAAGCAAATCCACTTATGATGAAAGCAGCTTCGGAGATTGAGGCTAAGAGGTGACAGTGCGACAAGAGGACCGCACAAAGGCAAAGAGAGAAACAAAATATGGAGGAAACATAGAAGGAGTTGCAAGAGTTGAACCGAAAACTCAGGGAAGAACAGGAGTTGCGTAGAGGAGAAAAGGAAGTGCAGTAGGAACAAGTACAGCAGGAGGCGCAACATGCGCAGATTGATGAAACTGCGCCCATACACGTTATAGACCCATCCTTGCATCTAGCATAAAGCAGAAAATGTGAGAAACATTGTCGATCACATGCACGGGTATTCAGGAGCATGGATGTCATTGTGCGCACGCATGTCATCCCATCTATTGGCACACTCATCGAGGCGAAGACAAAGAACCAAGTCCGACAGGAGCTGGACATGTACTTTGATGAGTTGATGTGCATAACCACCAGCGCACACTTGGAGATCAGCGTAGAGCATCTATACATTAGTATGTTGTTGGTTTGGCTACACTCAAGACTATGATGTGCATGTTAACAAACGAGTTGGATACAGGTGCCAAAAAAGTGTACCCGGATGCAACAGAGGCAAGAGTTTGCTTTCAAAAGGATTTCACCACAAAGTACACGGACACCATCACGGACTACCAAACTTGGCATCAATTCGCCACCGTCAATCATTGCGAGGATGTCGAAGAGTTTGTCTTCCCACAGCTGTCCGAGTTTTAGTGATGTCTTGCATGGCTTACTCAAGCCTATTTTGTCTCATATGGGTACATTTACAGATTGTAATGAAACATCTTGTAAAAGTGAAAGAAAAAGTGTCAATAGTAGAATGTAATAGTCATGTAGTAGTTGAAGAGTCATGAGGGTAGGTGAAGAGTCACAAAGGGAAATGTCAAGGGTCACTCCACCTTTTGCTATTTATAGAACCTCATAACTCATTGTAAGGGCTTTTGGGAGCCAAGTTTCCTATAGGTGTACCTTAGAGAAATCTTGGATTGTATTGTAATGCACCTTGGCTTCTCCATAGTGCAGAGCTTGTACATCTCTTTGGAGGAGAAGGCAGAAGTGATTGTAACGTTCCACTGTTGAAACTAGTAGTTGGTCATGGTTGTGTGTATGAATGGAACTTTCACTTTCTTAATATGACAGAGCCAGCACGTTTCATGCATATGTTTTTATTGTAGTTTAGTTGTCTTGGTTGCTCTAATGATATATGTAGTTGTTTGATTATGCATGTATGTATGGAATCTTTTATATATGTTTGTATGAATCTTACTAAAATGTGTTGTTGGTTTAATCATCACTTTGGATCGTTGGTTAACTTGCTTTCTAGCTTGTGATGTATCTTTGCTCGTGTGTTTCCTTTCAAGCCACATGCTTCCACAAGTTTCTAAGGGACACACTCATTCCCCATTTTGTGTGTCAGAACCCCTCATGCACCTTCCTTGGCTTGCTACGTGGGTCACACCCTTGCTACCAACAAGGACATCCTACTTACCTCTGCGCGCAACAGCGGTCAAGACAATATTGTGCTACCCCACCGCTGGAACTCCTACACCAAACAGTTTGAGGTCTAGTTGGGACTTTTTACCGGGGAGATCCCCTGACATGTTGGCGGGTCCAGCACCATCAACACATTGCTTGATTCATTACCTGACTAATAGCTAGGAGTATTCTCATCTGTTGATCTGCTTGTTCCATATTCTTCTGAAAATCCTCAAGTCCTTGCTGGCGTGCCTTTGTTTGGTGTCTTCTCTTATGATCCTTGCTACTCATTTTCTGATACTACTTATTCTTCCATGAGTGGTACTCTTGCATCAATTGTTTTTTTATTCTTCCATGAGTGGTACTCTTGCATCAATTCTTTGTGACAGGGTTATACAATTTACATGTTTTTTATTTCTCAATATAACTTGTAAATATGCATTTTTTACTTTTAACATCTAACTTCCCTCTTAGCTCTTTAGGTACATGTGCATGTGCTACACATCCAAACACTCTAAGATGAGATACATTATACAAGGCATACCTGACCATGCTTCTTGTGGCACTATGTTCATCACGCTCTCTGTAGGAGATTTGTTTACATTGCATGCAACTGCTTCTGCCCAATACTCGTTTGACAATTTTTTTCCTTTAAGCATGCTTCTTGCCATGTTCGTAATTGTTCTATTCTTTCTCTCTGCTACAGTGTGTATGTGATTGTAAATTTCCTTCTAATTCCATTTTTTTGCAGTAAGTATGGAATGCCTTTGAATCATATTCTCCATCACGATTTGATCTCAATACTTTGATCTAACGATCAATCTATTTCTCTACTAGGGCTTTGAACACTTTAAACTTTCCAAAAGTCTCAAACTTCTGCTTCAAAAAATAAATCCATGTCTTCCTGCTAAAATCACCAATAAAAGTGTGGAACTAAGAACTTCCACCAATCGACTGTGTTTGCATGGGTCCACAAAGGTCTGTATGAACTAGCTCTAGCGGTTGTTTTGCTCTGGATGCAACTCTTTTCAAAAAACTATCACAATGTTGCTTTCCCAAGATACAACACTCACACGTACTAAAGGGTTCTTTCCTGGTAGGTAACCCTCTAACCATTTGTTTCTACTGCAACAATCTTAAACCAGAGAAATACCAATGTCCAAATCAAAAGAGCCATAACCAATAATCATCATAACATGCAATTGTAAAAGAACTGGCCTTATTTTTGTAATTCATGATCATAGGAAACAATTTTTCATAGTCATTTGCACCTTCTCTATTAGCTACTTGCTTTAAGGCTTGTCATATATAACGCAATCTTGTCCCTCAAAAATAACTTTGTATCATTTTTGCATTACTTGACCAACACGTATCATATTATGTTTTAAACTAGGAACATAATATGCCTCTAAAATTTCCTTTGGCTCCACGTGTTTGGTTAGAATGTTGACCACTCCTTTTCCATCTATATCTATAGTATTATCAGTCCCCAATTTTACCTCTGCCTTGATCAATTGATCCATATTTGCAGTCATATTCTTATTGTTGTTCATATGGTTACTGCAACCACTATCTAAGCCAAAAAGTTCATGCATGGTATGGCGAGCTAGGAACATGGAATCATTATTTTATGTAGTTACATTAGCTCTCTGTTTTCCTTGATCAGTTATCCTCTTCCTGCAATCACGTGCATAATGACAAAAATTTATTGCAATAATAACATCTCACCTTTGATTTATCAACTCTTTGATTGTTTTTGAAACTTTTGTTGTTGCTTCCACTTTCTTATTCTTGCTCTTCTCTGGATCTTCTCTATCATTATATAAACTTTGCAAAGCCCTTTTTATAAATAAAAAACATAATAAACCACTTTAAAAAAAAAAACCCTTTTATTTAATGAAACTCAAACCTTTTGATTTCATACCATAAAACACCTTTAAAGGATACATCACGTATGTTTTAAAAAGGACTTTAATATAACCCAGAAAATACGCACGTGGCTCCTTTGTAACAAAAAAAACTCTATTATAACTCAAAAGTAACCCCACTTGACCTTAATGAAATGGAAAGAAAGAAATTATTTTAACGTCCACGAGGCTAAAGATAGCCTATGGGACAGATTGCTTCTTCATATGCTTGATGTATTCGGCCCTTTTTCTGTGAAGCTTCACGATAAATGCTCCCAGCTTCTCGACAAACCCCTCGCTAAATAGATTATCCCAAGAGCTAGCTGCCAGCATATCTGCATAACTTTCCCTATTGTCTTTGAAGGCCTCACTTTCTAAAATGAAATGTTTTTATGTTTCCACTTTTCCATAAGAACAAAAATGCATACTCTTTCCTCCCACACTTCTTTTGGCCTTTTCCAGCACCCTGTTTCACAACAGAGTTGATGAGAATTAGTCCCCAACTGAGCAATAAGAATTTTGGTTCTCCAAGAGATATTGGCCTCTATGTATGCTTTTGTTTGATGACTATGAGTGGGATTAAACACTTCAATATAGTATTTTTTATTTCTTCCTAACTCTTTATCCCAAGTACATTTGTGGAACTTATCCATAATGAAAAAAATTATCTCTTTGCTGTTTATGGGACATGTGTTCAAGCAAATACCCCATTTACTAAACCATTTTTTATTTTGTTGCATCCAAGTTTTTTTTTTTGGCACAATCTATCATTAAAGACAATCTTAAGCCATCTACACTCTTCCATTGCTCATTTTTTTTAAATACCTTATATTGGCCTCTATGTATGCTTTTGTTTGATGACTATGAGTGGGATTAAACACTTCAATATAGTATTTTTTATTTCTTCCTAACTCTTTATCCCAAGTACACTTGTGGAACTTATCCATAATGAAAAAAATTATCTCTTTGTTGTTTATGGGACGTGTTCAAGCAAATACCCCATTTACTAAATCATTTGTTATTTTGTTGCATCCAAGTTTTTTTTTTTTGGCACAATCTGTCATTAAAGACAACCTTAAGCCATCTACACTCTTCCATTGCTCAATTTTTTTAAATACCTTATGACTCACACCATAGAAATTGCTTCAATAGGTGCAACCCTTGTTTCACTTAACAAGATAGCATAAGGAACTGCACTTTTAATCTTGAATTTGTTTGTAATCAAACGCTTTTGAATTTTCTCAATTTGTCTCCACTACATCTCGGATGTACTGTTGGCCCATAGTTCACAACCATGGAGAATCACTGGAATAACTAGAAGCCCAAAAAGAGTTTGAGTGGTTTTCCAATCCCATAACTCGGCCTCTCTACACCTATTTTGAAAAGCATAAAATGCTTTCCAACCCCCCAAGGTTCTTTTCTTTCTACAACCATCCCAGCATATATTTTTGTTGAAGTCAATTCCGAGGTATTTGTAATCCGCAACTTCTTCTAGAATGTTGCCTTCAAAGTAGAACTTATGTTGGTTATGTTTTAGTTTTTTAGAGAAAACCACTACTTTCGTTTTGCTGATATTGACTTGCATCCCCACACTTCTAGAAAAATGCTCAAGGGATAGTAAGTGCTCTTGCAAACCAAGAGCCAATTTAGCAATCAGAATAAGGTCATCTGCATACAAAAGAAGCCTTATAACAAACTTGCCCAAATAGATACCATCACTCCCTTGCGAATTTAACCACTCCTCAAGCTTGTCGATATATAAACCAAAAAGGGTAGGAGACCATGGGCAACCTTGCTTGACCCCGATATCGCTTCTAAAACTTTCAGAAAAGTCTGCTGAAGTTCTAATTTTGACTTTCACTTCTTCATTCAGCCTATGCACAGTTGCTCTCAAATGTTTAGGAACCCCAAGTTCCTCCATTTTGTGCCAAAGCTTATCCCTAGGAACTGTGTCAAATGCTTTTCTGAAATCAACAAAGCAACAAAACACTTCTTCCTTTTTCTCCCAAACTTTTTCAATGATGTGCCTTAAGCTTATACAATGATCAATTGTGGAATGTTTAAGTCTAAAACATGCTTGCCCTTTAGCATGCTTATCTCTTTCTTCTATCCACTTGCTAATTTTATTTTCTAGCATGCTTTCAAATAGCTTTGCAAACAAAGGGTTTATCATGATGGTCCTATAATTGGAGGGATTATTGACGTTGCTGCTCTTGAAAAGAGGTATCGCCAAACTTGTTGTCCAATCTATGGGGAGCCCCTGTTGTATGATGTTGTTGAAAACTTTTGTAATGTGAGGTGCAAGGATCTTTGAGCCCCACTTTAGATATTCTGCCTGGAGTTCAGCTAAGTCTTTTGCTTTTCCAACACCCAACTTCTTGATACCCATGTCTACCTCTTGCACCGTGAAGAGTTTAGTATCAGTGTTGACCAAGGGGGGAGGGTCAACCTTGGGATCCTTCTCATAGGGTTGTCTTGCATAGTCAAACCATTTAGAATTTGTAATACTATTTACAGTTTGTATCTTTCTCAGTTGGAACTCCTTCCAATATAATTTGGGATTATTTTTCCAAAGGAAGATTAGTTCTTCCCTCCTTGAAACCATGAAATCGGCCTTTTTTTGCTTAAGAATTGCTTGTAAGCTTTGAGCTTTATGTTATCCTTACTTGACTTTGTCCACATTCTCCTTGCCTTTTTGCATTCCTCGTCAAACCAAGCATTAACCGGAAAGCAATTTGTTTCAGACTTTTAATTTTCGCTCTTTTGCACTCTGCAAGTGCGCATTGAATTAAATGTGTTAATTCATGACTATGAAGGACGTGAAGAGCTTTAAACCTCACATATCATGTATTTAATTTGTAACACCAGCGACAAAAACATGTAATATGGAATATTAAACTACAAACTACGAGGGTTTACTAGAATGCCACGCCTTTTAAAATTTAATTCTATGACAATTTTGCTTTCACGATTTTTTAAAAAAATCGTAAGCCTTTTTCTCTTGGCTCTTTTTTTGTGAGCTTTGCAAAGTTCTCAGAACTTGTGATTCTTTCTTGGCTCTAACATGAATTCATTGAAAAAGTAAAGGAGAAAAAGCACAAAATTTCACACACATAAATAATATGAGTTGTTGCTCATCTATTGATCACACAAACTTGAATTTATTACAATGAACCTGATGAGGGTATTTATACCTTTTAATTGATGCTTACTTCAACATGCAAACACACTAAATTTAACCTTTACAAATATAACACTGAACGCGAACTAACAATCAGTTGACTCAAATTAATTGACACACAATCAGTTGACTCAAATTAATTGACACTCGTCTAGATTGCTCTGCATATGGCAATAATTAGTTATTTTTAACAATTCAAACCACAACCTTAAGGGTAATAAAGATAATCACTTTAGTGATTTATACGAAAGCGAGACTTTGCATAATGCATCATGGATCAATCAATGGACATAATTTAAATCTAGCAAGAATTTTGCTATAACACAAAACCCGCGAGGAGTCGTATCAAGGTCACTTGTAAAAGGAGACTACACATACATCCATTCCTAAAGACAAATCCAAGCCAAAGCTCCATATTGACTTTATTTGTTTCAGACCATAATTATATTTATTGTACATAAAATCTCGTCTACTTCCACCTATATCACAATTTATTTTCACCTCTCATTGTCATACATTTCTAAAGATGTGCAATAGACTCAAATCGTGTCATCTTTTAGGTTCTTAAAAGTGACGTGCAAGTCATCTTATTGACATTTGAAAACTGTACGGATTTGGTTTTATTGTGTTATTGCCTCATTAATGCGTGGGATTGTATATGCTCATCATTGGATTTAAGCAAGTACATTATTCAACAATGGGTATATACAGCCTCCGCACATTAATAGCTTGCACTGTAAATATTGGTTGCTATTGTGATCAGTGGCTATATTTTGCTTGGTGTAGAGATACCAAACTCATGATGTAACCTTTTAATCTTCAATTTTTTATTAGACAGTTGACTTCTAAGGTATTGTTACATGTAAAGTATTATTAATTAGATCCAAGTTTGAGATAATTCTTTTAGTTTAATTTTAGCTTATCATGAACAAACTTGTGTTGGGTTTTTCCCATTATATGAGGTTCATCTTTCAAATGTTTGATCTCTACACTTGTGTTGCATTGAACTACAAGTTGATATTATAATATTTTAATTTTAAACTTTGATTTCGTGTTATGTGTGTTTTGACTTGTAGTTCTAATTTGAACATCACAATAGTAATTAATTTATTCGCTAAGTTGGCATTGTCGTGGAACTCCACATTTTTTAACAATAATTTACTAATATGTGTGATTGTGCAATCTTATATCAATAAATTTAGAGTCGCCTTTACAATGAGACAAATGGAGGAACATATGGGCATCATTCCTCTATCTAGCCAATGTAATTGCATGTCCTTGGAGGTGTTGCATGTGCTTTATTCAAAATGTTCCTTTTTTGCGCCATCTTTGTCAGAATTTGGAAAAAAAATATCCTTATTCCTATAGATTTCGTAGAAAACCTTTCTTGATCAGCTTGGGATACTGCAATATATTCATATTATGTGGAATATATAGCAATCAATGTTTCATTTTTCTTTTGAGGATGTTATTGCTACAAAAGTTATCATTTATGAGAAATACTACTAGTTGCTAAGAAATCCCTTTAATCAATGTTTGCATGGTTATGAGCTTAAAAAAAAAAAATCAATACCTCTAATTAGCATATGTACGCCTATCTGTTGTCACTGGAACTACTACTTGTTAAAACTTCTGAAAACAAAGATTGAACAAAGATGTTTATACAAAGATCTATGTTCTATGGAGATCTAAGTTGTCGAATATTTAATTATCAGTTTACAGATATTTTATTGAAAAAAAAAATTAACCAATTTATAGTTAGATGCTTACTTCTTCACACCTATTTAGGTATGGAGTGTAATAATCAATGCGGAATGTGGAGGAATTGCCAATCACACTTCTCCACACTTTCGCATTGCATAAAAAAACTACCTCGAGATTCTGAAAGGGACTTATTTTGTTTGTTTACTATATACGTGCCCTGCATTAAAAATAATATAACACATTAAAAATAATTTGATAGATATTGTCAGACGATTAATGTAGCACGTATATAACAAACATGTAAAAAATAAATAAAGACTTTTTTTAAATCTCCAAAATATTTTATTTATGCAATACACAATGTCTGTTATAATAACATACATCAAGTATTATATCCACCCAAAGTAAATAAATACCAATAATAACACCATACCTCACCATACTCCTATTCAACTTATATAAAACAAAACAATTCAATAACCACAATTTGACCCAAAAAAATAAAAAATAAAACCCATTATTTTAGCACATACCAAAGTTGAGTTGTCGAAGCTACACATAACTAACCATTCTAATTTAACCCGAAACCAATCTAACCTGGAAATAATTAAAGTGCGGTTAAGAATGTTGGGAAAATAAGCACGAGGCTCTTGATATTAAAAGGATTCAAACGCTAAACCTTTTCATCCATGATTATTGTTGGTCTTATTGTTCATTCTCATTTAACCTTTTCATCCATGATTATGGTTTGTTTTATTGTTCATTCTCATTTACATTGACAATAGGGTTCCCCTTTAATTTAAATGCTCATTTTCATTAATGATTATTGTTTATCTTATTGTTCATTCTCATTTACCCTGACTATAGGGCTCCCCTTTAATTTAAATGCTCATTTTCATTAATATTAAATATAGGCTTCTCTAATTTGAATGCCCTAGATCACGGTGAGTTATTGGACCTCTTTCAAGTTGTCTGGTCTTAATCCTTGATGATATACATTTCCTCATACCTTATATAGCTTTTTTCAACTAAACAAAATTATTTTGAAAAAAACCTATCATATTTATAAGAAGAGCTTCGGTGTAAATCACATAGGACAGATCTTTGTCGACGCGTTTCGAACCAACTAGTGTGGTTCATCATCAGGACGAGTTGAAGACACAAATTTGGCTTAGCATAACTAAGGAGTCTCTGCATCTCTTTAAAAAAGCAAGATTTGTCTTCAATTTCGAGACCTGCAAGCGTGCCCGTTCAAAATGGTGAACTTTAGATGCAATGGCTGTACCGTGCAGGGAAACAATTGTAGAATTGAGGCTTCTGTGATCCATCATATTTATAAGAAGAGCTTCGCCGTAAATCACATAGGACAGATCTTTGTCGACGCGTTTCGAACCAACTAGTGTGGTTCATCATCAGGACGAGTTGAAGACACAAATTTGGCTTAGCATAACTAAGGAGTCTCTGCATCTCTTTAAAAAAGCAAGATTTGTCTTCATTTTCGAGACCTGCAAGCGTGCCCGTTCAAAATGGTGAACTTTAGATGCAATGGCTGTACCGTGCAGGGAAACAATTGTAGAATTGAGGCTTCTGTGATCCATCATATTTATAAGAAGAGCTTCGCCGTAAATCACATAGGACAGATCTTTGTCGACGTGTTTCGAACCAACTAGTGTGGTTCATCATCAGGACGAGTTGAAGACACAAATTTGGCTTAGCATAACTAAGGAGTCTCTGCATCTCTTTAAAAAAGCAAGATTTGTCTTCAATTTCGAGACCTGCAAGCGTGCCCGTTCAAAATGGTGAACTTTAGATGCAATGGCTGTACCGTGCAGGGAAACAATTGTAGAATTGAGGCTTCTGTGATCCATCATATTTATAAGAAGAGCTTCGGCGTAAATCACATAGGACAGATCTTTGTCGACGCGTTTCGAACCAACTAGTGTGGTTCATCATCAGGACGAGTTGAAGACACAAATTTGGCTTAGCATAACTAAGGAGTCTCTGCATCTCTTTAAAAAAGCAAGATTTGTCTTCAATTTCGAGACCTGCAAGCGTGCCCGTTCAAAATGGTGAACTTTAGATGCAATGGTTGTACCGTGCAGGGAAACAATTGTAGAATTGAGGCTTCTGTGATCCATCATATTTATAAGAAGAGCTTCGGCGTAAATCACATAGGACAGATCTTTGTCGACGTGTTTCGAACCAACTAGTGTGGTTCATCATCAGGACGAGTTGAAGACACAAATTTGGCTTAGCATAACTAAGGAGTCTCTGCATCTCTTTAAAAAAGCAAGATTTGTCTTCAATTTCGAGACCTGCAAGCGTGCCCGTTCAAAATGGTGAACTTTAGATGCAATGGCTGTACCGTGCAGGGAAACAATTGTAGAATTGAAGCTTCTGTGATCCATCATATTTATAAGAAGAGCTTCGGCATAAATCACATAGGACAGATCTTTGTCGACGCGTTTCGAACCAACTAGTGTGGTTCATCATCAGGACGAGTTGAATAAAAACACTAAAATATATATTAAGGCTAACACTAAAAACCTATCATATTTTTAGTGTTAGCCTTAATATATATTTTAGTGTTTTTCTCAATTCTCTATATTTTTTCAGTGAACAAAATTCTTATCATATTTTTAGTGTCAGGATTAATACACATTTTAGTGTTTTTCTCAATTCTCTATATTTTTTTAGAGAACAAAGTTTAAAACTTTAAACCCTTTCATCAACATTTTATTCTTCTCCATTATTTCCTTTCCCAACTCTTTATTGTTTTAGATTTAATTTTACCTTTATAAATCCTTCCAAGTGAAGAATTTTCTCTATTGTTTGATTTAGATTTCATTTTAATTTTAAACCCTTGAAGTGAAGAGTTTTCTCTGACATAAAAATATCAAATCTTCATTAACATGGATATGCAAAATCTAAATGATTTATGCTCATTATTTTATACCCAAAACCCGCCCATGCAAAGTCTAGATTAATTTAAGATAAATTATTCAAATAAAATTTTACAAAAATGAATTGAACACAAAACCTAACATAAGTTATAACCTATATTTTGTTTTACATGGTGAGTTTAAATGTTTTATCAAAAATACAAAGGGATTTCACATAATTCTTCATCCCAAATTTACAAATGTTGTAAGAATATGTAAATGTTTCTTCACCCCAAATTCTTCATCCCAAATTTACAAATGTTGTAAGAATATGTAAATATATGACAGTTTTGTTGAAGTGTTCATTTTCTTGGTCAAATCCGAATGAACAAAAAATTAAATAAAAAAACAAAACAAAAAACCAACAAAAATGATATGCCAGTCTTCAAAATTTCCAAAGATTGCCCTGAAAAACTTTTGACACAATTCAAATTAACTGATCCTTTGACCTTGCGGATTGTGAAATCATTTGCCACAACATAAGAACCAATAAACCAATGTGTTCTTTCTTTCCTCCAAGTAGAGAAATGAAATCACTAATCAAAGATTCTTGTGTTCTTTGACCAGGACACAATTCAAATTAACTGATCCTTTGACCTTGCGGATTGTGAAATCATTTGCCACAACATAAGAACCAATAAACCAATGTGTTCTTTCTTTCCTCCAAGTAGAGAAATGAAATCACTAATCAAAGATTCTTGTGTTCTTTGACCAGGACACAATTCAAATTAACTGATCCTTTGACCTTGCGGATTGTGAAATCATTTGCCACAACATAAGAACCAATAAACCAATGTGTTCTTTCTTTCCTCCAAGTAGAGAAATGAAATCACTAATCAAAGATTCTTGTGTTCTTTGAGCAGTATTTCAAGATTCTTTTGTGCATTGTCTAATCAACCCTTCAATAAGCTTGCTTGAACTTTTCTTTTCAACTACTCTTTACCCCTTTCAAGCACTGAATACCTCCGCACAAAATATCTGGATCTCATGTATCGGCCTAAAGTTAGATGTTACTAGAAAACACATGACAAAATAGTCACTAGTATCATTGATATTGGCTTTCTTGCATATACTCTCTACGTTGAAATTGTCAAGTGGTTATGGAGTAAGACTTAAAACTGTTTCACATTGGCTAAGATTCCATCTTCCTCCAACACGAGGAAATAAGTTAACGGCCCAAGACCCAAAAGAATCTAGCCGGAGGGAAAGTCTGCCACCAACCCACTATTTCAGGTGCCCTAATTTTTCTCCTAAATAACAGTGATGAGTCAGCCAACATTCACAAAAAGCAGCCAATAAAAGCTGTCCTCATTACCAGTTGACAACAGAATTATAATAGATTTTTCCACCTCAAAAAAACCTTAAAAAATACCCAAGATTCCCCAGAGGTTCATTCCAAACTATACAGCACCTTATTAGAACATAGAATTAATAATTAACCTGTGTCCTATTGCAAATGTATGACTACCAAATCCAAGAATTAAAAACAACAGAGAGAGAACATGCTCGATTGCAATATAACCGTCGAGAAATAATAATTCTGCGGAAAGTCCAGGAAAATAAGGTACAACATGAACAATTGGACAAAGATAACAGACAGGGTTGGAATTTGACGGGCAAAATGCCCGTCACAAGGCATTTTGACCGTATTTTACGTTTAAAAATTTTAAAAAGCCGTTTTTTGTGATGGGTTTTCAAAGTTCTAAAACGTATTTTTTACTGTTCACTTTTTTGCAAAAACGTCATTACTACCC
>APFE031068584.1:0-12863 GCA_000404065.3 Pinus taeda | reverse complement strand
GTGGTTGTAATAGATTTTCTGGATCCATCCCATTCATGTTGATTTGAAGATTGACATTTCAAATCCACAACAATGGTTCATCATCAGGATACAAAAGTGTGTGGAAAACTTATGGACCTTACTATTTGATAAATAGGGAAATGTTATTAGGTTTTATTTCTTTCAAGGCACTTTTAAGTTCTCCTTCATAATCTAGATCTACTTTAGGTTCATCTGTTTCAAAGTTGAACACTATTTCACCTCTTTCATCATTGGTAACAATTTCATTTCTTTCCTATTGAACATTGTTTCACCTCTTTCATCGTTGGTAACAATTTCATTTCTTTCCTAGTACCTTTCTTATTTTGAGAAGAAATTGTTCTTATTGTCACCTCACTTCTTCTTTTGGTTTTTGGACTTAAATTTGGGTCCATCATCACTAGTATTGTTTTTTGAATAAGGACATTTGGAAGCATAATGACCTCTTATTCAACATTTAAAACACTTGAAATGAAGCTTACCTTTGAAATTTCTAGTTCCTCTTTTCAACTTCTAGACAAACTTGGATTCTTCTTCATCAAAATTATAGTCTAGCTAATTTTTATGTTTTTTCCCTTCTTTGGCTACTTTGAATGTTGCTTTCTTGATTCCTAATTTTTCCTCATTTATCCTTAACTCATATGATGAAAGAGTTCCATGCAGCAAAACCATAATAATTTTATCTAGATTCTTCAGTTCTTTAATGGATGATACATCGGGATTGAATATTGATGGAAGAGATCTCAATACTTTTCGAACGACAATACTATCCTTAACTTCTTCACTGAGACTTGCAATGGAGTTTATGACATTATCTACTCGAAGAAAATATCAAGCAATATCCTCATCTTCTTCCATATGCAAACCTTCAAATTATGCCTTGAGGGATTGTAGTCTAACTTCTTTTACCTTCATGTCCCTTTCATAATAAATTTTAAGCTTGTTCCATATATGATGAACTAACTTACACTACATTACTTTGACATATTCTAAATTTGATAAACCACTGAGAATATAATGCTTGGCTTGTGCATTGGATATAAGAGTGCCTTACTAGCTGTATTTATTGGATTATCATGAACTTTAGACTAAGTTTCTACAATTTCCAAAATATCATCTCCCTTCGAAATGAGATATGTATGCACTTATCTTCCAAAAAGAAAATTTAAATCCATCAAACACGGGAAGATTTCCTACTACTATGATCATTTCCATGTTTTACTGAAATCAATCTTCCAGTAATTAACACTTCCTAAAGACACCTTCTTTGAGACCACTTGTTAGAACAAATATTGCACTAAGAGGGTGGTGAATTAGAGTGGAAACAATTTTATCATTTCACAACATTTTATCAATGAACAATTATATAATAATGTATCATAACTATTTGCAGAATATCAATAAATAGAAAAATGAATCAAGAAAGCATCATCACATCAAAAATACATCAAGAAGCCATCACATCAACACAAGAGGACACAAGATTTTACGTGGAAACCCTTATGGGAGAAAACCACAAATTCTTCTTCTTCTTCTTCTTCTTCTTCTTCTTATTATTATTATTATTATTCTTCAATTCATTACATATATTTGTAGGCATCGAACCACTAGAGGTACCCACCCCTAAGATATGAAAAAAATAATTGCAGTAACCTACAATTTGATTGAGGAACAAAGCTAAAAAATGTGCAAACAACTACTCACTATAAGCTACAACTTAATTGAGGCACTAACCTCAGTGACATGCAAGCTTTAACTTATTGTACTTCAACCTGATTGAGGTACCAACCTTATTTAAATGCAAGCTTTGACTTATTGTGGGCTTCAATGTGATTGAGGCACAAACCTTAGTGGAGGCACCCACCTCCTTCTTCAACTTCTTGTGGACGTATTCTCATAATATTTAAAACTGGATCTACCCACTCTTCAATCAATATAAGTATTCAAGTTGATCATACTACTATTGTTATAATGTTGTCTACCATACCCTATCCATACTCTGTTCCAATTGGTTCATCAATATGGTCACATGAAACCATTCTCGAAATCTATTTTTTCCATATACCCAACATCAACTGCAACCTTCTCATAAGATCCCAAAACATGTTACATTGATTCAAAACATAAAAAATACATCATCAATATTTTTTATGCCTCTAGGACTATTCACCATTGAACCTTGATTATCATGCTTCTTCCAGAATCCAATTTGACCTTAAAATGAGCCCAAAAAACTCCAAAACCATATAGAGATATATAAATCTACACATCAATTAATAATTCTATAGAATTATAGAATTAGGGTGCATTATACAAAATAACAACTTATGAGATCTATAAAATGGCTAACTATTTGATAGAATGGTTAAATCTTGCATGCGAAAAAAACCCTAATTTGTTTTTGAATGAGTCTCACTAGATTTGAACCCTCAACCTATGCTGCACAAGCCATACATATAAGAAACTAACCTGGATTTTGAGTTGAAGTGTGTATGAGAGGAACTTCTATATATCCAAAGTCCTATAGCCTGAAACAAAAATTTGTGATGACCCTTTGTAGGAATTGAAGACCAAACACTAAATATACTCATTAGGAATAACCTTCCAAAGGATCAAACCCTCAAACATATTAAACATACCATAACATAACAAAACCTTGGATAATACCACAAATGTCTCATTGAATGAACTTGTTGTGTTTGTTTAGTTCTTGGCATAGATATATATATGAGCGTTGCATTGAATTGATGCTTCAAGGGATGACCTTGAGCTGACCAAGTTCAATATAATCATCATTCATAAACCAATATATCCTATATAATCAAGGTCTTAGCCCACCGATGATGTGGCCATAACCATGTGACTTTGAACTTGGCACAAAACCATTTTTTTTACCGTGTGACCCTATCCTAGGGGTCCTTGGTCATCTACATGATGGTGTTAACATGATGTCATCATGCCATGTGGTAACCTATAAGGGCTACCACTTGTCACCCATTTTTGGATATTTCACCAATAAAAAACTGCCATATGTACCTACCA
This sequence comes from Pinus taeda, assembly GCA_000404065.3. Taxonomy (NCBI): domain Eukaryota; kingdom Viridiplantae; phylum Streptophyta; class Pinopsida; order Pinales; family Pinaceae; genus Pinus; species Pinus taeda. Next base: position 9,803 of record APFE031068584.1, on the reverse strand, counting down.
CATGTTGGATCCTGGAGGTGCCACATCACTTGATTATTTCATCACTTTTGACCACTTAGACTATGCCATGTGTCATCACAAGACTGGTTCCTACATCATCACATCTAACCAATCAGATTGCACCATGTGTCATCACAAGATTATATCTTATGTCATCACCTATGACCAATTAGAATGTTCCATTTGTAAACATGATACTAGATCTTACATCATCACTTCTGATCAATTAAACTATGCCACATGTCATAAACTTATTGGTTTGGTATGAGTGGTTAAACATCATGCATCTCTATTTTTTTTTATCATGGTTAGATTTCCAAAGGTTGTACACTACTTAACTCTATTAAAAAGTGCACAAATTTACATGCGTGAAGCCATCCATTACATTTACATTGGAGTATTTTCCCTCAACATGCACAACCATTAATAAATTTGGTGACTTTTGGGTTTTTGCCCCATAGCTTAGGTCCCAAACTATTGATGATATTCAAATGGCCATAACTTCTAATATGGGAGGATTTTTTCAGAGTATGATATAACATTGGAAAGGTCTCTATGAGGTTATCTAATAATTCCATCCATACATTCATTATAACATCACATCCTTGTGAAAAAATTAATAAACTCCAAACCTATTTGACTTTAATTGATGAGGTTATGTGAGAGATTCTGCTACCATACTACTTCCTTGAATAATTAGTGATATTGATACCTCCTTGGACGTATCATTTGACATCAATGACACTTATTGTCATCAGTGACAACATTATGTGCAACATCTTGTTAAAATCCTTGAGAGGTTGTGTATCCACACCAATTAACCTACTACAATTGCTGCATGAGATGGCCTTTGCAACTCTATTCTTGTACTTTAGATAAGCTTTACCCACAAGTTGAACATAGTCTTCTAGTAGTATGTACGGATATATTCCTTGCCAGGATTTTTTTATGACTATCAGGGTACGAGCATCTAGGTCCATTTCTTCTATTTGATCCTAACTTAGATCCAATCCATCTAGGATTGCATAGAGGTATACTAGAGGAAGCACCGATTGGGAAGATGATTCCATGTTAGGCTGCTTAAGCATAATGGGGTTTTTCTGCTAAATTATTTCCATGGATACAACACTATTTGTGGTTATAATTGTCACTCACAATTTTGAGCCTTGCGAAGGGACTTCCCCATCTCTCAATTCAAACTCTAGATCTTACTTCATTGGTGGTGTGTTAGATGTTTCCAGAGAGGTGATTAGTGTATTGAATTTGTTGGAACCTACTATTTTACTTTCTATGTTTTTCCCCTACATGGCAAAACTCCTTTGATTTCAACATTTCTTTTCTACCTTATTGAAACCATCCTTGTTTTGGGGTGGGGTTTCTTCAAGATTTTCATTAGTTGGAACCATCAAGAAGTTTATATATAAGTGGCCATATTCATGGCACCAATGGGAATGAAAGGGTATATTATCATAATCAAGTGGCTACTTCCATAGTTTTTCCTGGAAATAAAGATAAACTGATTATGGAACGCATTCTGATATATCCATATACATGTAAATGCATGCATATGAGATGTAGCAAGCTTGTCACATTTCCTCTGTCACCTTTACAAATTATCCCAGGGAATTGCCTATGCCCATTTGGGTTTATTCATCCCAAAATTTCTGGAGGAGTGAATACATCCATATTCATACTAGAGCTTCCTTGTAATCTTCCTTATCTGGGATGAATCTCTGAGTCCAAAAATCTAAAAACAACCCTATTGAATTGAAAAGTATGGACCATTTTTTTAAAAATCGATTCTAGTCCTCTAAACAAACAAAGATTAATGCAAATAATCCTTTGGCTCTAAGCTCATGCTTAATCTAACCCTTGGGTTTCCATTTATTTAGGACCCAAGAAGTTAGGGCTATTTTCATTGGAAAAATTCTTAAGAATTTCCTAATAAGGACACGGTCTTTCATGTACTGCACATAATTTACAATTTGATTTGATTGAATGTCATACTTAGGGTCCACATCCACCTTATGTAGTACACTCCCTGGTTTCTAAAATCCCTTCAAAACATTTTTCTGAATACTTGCTTGCTTTTCTCATTCTAGTATTGCAGTATTATTTTTCAAGTTTACCACCATGGAAAACGATCAAGGTTGTTCCCCTAAAAAAATTGATTGTAGGAGAGATCATTATTCCCTCCATTGGAACTTGCCATGGAAAGGGTGGTGAGAGAGAAAATTGAGATGTGCTTAGTTATGGTTTTCCAAAAAAATAGTTAGGGTTTTGTAGAGCTCTATTGCATTTTGTTATTTTTTGGTTATATGCAACCATACTTGCTATATCTATGAGAAATTTTTCATATTTGTGTATAATTGTTTCAATTCATATGGATGCACATAAATATTTACATATTTTTGTCAAATTTAAATATTTGTGTATTTTTTGTTCGAACAATCTTTTTATACCTTTTTTTCTTGCATTTTTGGGGTCGATCAATTTGATGACTAGCCTAGTTCTGATAACATAGGTTCATTTTCCATTATTCATTTTTAGTTTTAACTTTTGAGTACTGAATCTAGATATAAATGACCTTAGATTGAGTCTTTGACTTGACACTTTTATCGTTTTTGAATTTAAATAATTTCAATTTACTATTCTAGTATTGAGAATTCGATATATACTATTTTTCTTAACATTAGTAAGATTCTAGAATAATGAATAAGGAATTACATCAAGGTACACAATATTTTACTATTTCTATTCAATCATTATTTATGATGTATGAATCTAATGTATTTTAGAAGTAATAGTATTATCGTCCTGACACATCTATATAAACTACTACGGAGTGGTGTGAGTGAGTGATACTAATATATATATATATATATACTATACTATATAACCTAAATTATTATATATATCATACTATATTATATATAGAATAACATGTCAATATGAATATTTTGTTTGAGTGATAGGTACAATTTGACTAGGGTCATGATAGAGGAATTCAATAATAAATGCCACCAACATTGAGGTACACAGAGGGCTTGGTGCTCTTGATTAAATATTGATTCCATACTCTCATACATGATAAAATCCCATGGAAATGTTGTAATCCCCCCAAACTTGAAATCCTGAAAATTATTAAGTCTGCTATATTTTGAGGGGGGACTAAAATGATATTTTCTCCATATTAAATCCAATGAGGTTGGAACCACTCTCAAACATCTTGAAACAATTAATGGTAATGTTAAAAAATTAAGAAAAGTATGAAAATGAACTTTTACTTTAGGAATTTAACATTACCATTAATTACATAGAATTATAGGGTTCTAGGGTTGAATATTAGGCTCCCCCAATCATTAATTATTGTTTTTGGGAAACGTTTATGCAGAACACCTAACCCATTTTTAGGGGGGGTGCACCTCTCCCTTGTATTGCAAGCACAAGAAGCGTGGGGACTGTACCCCCCACCCTAGGGTATGTATCCTCGTACAACACCTATTTTCTCTGTACATGAATGATATTACTTTTTACAAAGTTTTAGTATGAGATTCATCCTTTCGTTAAGTTAATATGACATAATGATGTTATATAATGATGCAAGCATGGTTTTATAAGTGGTTACGTTGAAATTACGCTACATAGACTGTATAAACTATTTGGTCGAGCTAATAATGATTTCATTTTATTCCATTGTTTTTAGTAAATTATGGTAATGATGCAAGAATTAGGTGCATTGCTACTAGATATTGCTCTTGAAACTGCAATAATACATATGAGATAATCTCATGTATGTTCTTTGTGACCTTTGATTGAAAGGTGTTTTTTGACTACCTTTTTCACTTTTTCATCCCAATGTGAATTCTGATAAACTATTCTATATTTACCAATTTTAATGTAAAATGAATCTATTATAAATGTGTGTAGCTCTCTCTATTTGGATTATGGCCCTAATACCATCACGGTTAAGTATGAATTAAATGCCCTTCATGCATATGGATATTCCAAAAATAATTGTTTTATATGTGAATAATACTTATTATTTGAACATTCTATTTTTTACATTATAATAATTTTTATAAATATAAATAATAATAATAATATTGATGATGATGCTTTATGATCTATTATTATATTAATTATATTATTATTTTGATTTATTATTATATTTTTTACTCTTAGATTATTTAAATGTTCTATAGAATATTTATAATTCTGATATATATCATTAATATTATAATCTATTATAATATTAATAATAATGATATTACTTATAATAATAAATATAAATAGTTTTATTTACAATGCTCTTCTTAAAATTTTTAACTAATAATATTACTAACTTGCAAGTTGATTAGAACAAGACTTCAGAGGAACCTATCTTCCTTCTTCTCGAATTGAAACCTACTATAAATTTGCACTTTTGTTGTCTCAATTATATCGAATATATATATGTAGGTCCAATGTCTTTCTTGTTAGTAGTTTTTGTTTTTAACTTATAATAGTTATTATTAATAGTTTTCTTTACAATGCTCTTCTTAAAAATATTAAGAAATAATATTACTAACTTACAACTCGATTAGAACAAGACTTCAGAGGAACCTATGCACTTTCTTCTCAAATCAAACCTATTATAAATTTACACTTTTGTTGTCTAATTATATATTTATATATTAAGTATATATTATATTATATATATATAGATATATCCATATCCAATACTATAGTCTTTCTTGTTAGTAGTTTTTGTTTTGTTTTTTTTCCCTCCTGATAGTTAGCTCCTGAGTGAAGGATCCTCTAAAACTGATGAATTGTAATGAATTCCGAGTAGGTATAAATTTAATATAATCCTTAATCATTTGTTTTAAAAAATATTATTACTTATTTTTAATAATTCTCCTAACAATAATTTTCTAAATATTTCAAATTCTAATGATGGTTAGTATTATCAATTATTAAATTCCCATCATTTAGTCTTTCCTAGTTTAATTTAATATTTTTATCCAACATCTCTTTCCCAACACTTTTCTTAGGCTTGGCCTCTCCTCTTCTTCCCCCATGTTTTTTTCCTCTTGTCCTTATTGATGGGTGAAGTGTTCACCCAAATCGTTGGACATCTCAACTCTTCCTAACATAGTTTTCTGGAAACTGCTTCTACATTATGACTCACAATTGTGGAAATATGCATTAAAAAAAACGTGATTATTAGCTAATTTCCTTTTGTCCCATATCCACAAGTTTTGCAGTGCGCTAATGCTTTTGGTTAATTTTTGATTGGATCTATTAATTCAATGACCGAGGTTATAAGATGATCTTTTGGTATAAGAGATGTGAAAATAAATATCAACATACACATACATCTAGGTAAGTCTATATTCTACTTTTGTACTCTTTCTATTGTCAACATGTAATAAATCCTCATGAGAGTGTCACTTCTATTAACTACGTGATTGGTATTATAATACCCCAACCTATTTACTCATAATATATTGTTGTTTTAAAGACCTTTGTATTTTCACATGGACATATTTTACTTAGTTTTAGATATTCCATACTATATTAATTGTCAATATTACCATGAGAGTATAAATTTTAATTAGATGTAAAAAAATTGCATGAAAAATATTTTACTAAGTTGTAAATGAAGATAATGCTTTGTTTTATACTATGTTCTCTTATGCCAGATTGATGTTAGTTTGTAGCAAGTTTTAGTATGAGTTTCATTCTTTCATTTTCTTAATTTGAAGAATTATTTTTATATAACTATGCAAGCATGATTGATAAATTAAAAGGTAGAAAATTATGCTATCAAGATTGCAGATAACACATGTAAAACCATGTTATAGCCTGGTATGGAACATATGTACAATTATGTTATAGGTTTAGTGAAGGTTTAAACATGTAAACATAAAAGTCTAACCTATATAACCCATGAATGTTTGCTATGGATGATAAAATAAATTTTATGTCCTTTAAGAAAAAAAATTGTTGGTTTGTTTTAGTTAAAAAGCCTTTGTAAAAAACACAATGTAGTTTCTTGTACTTGAAATGCTAATATAAAAATAGGTATTTACATAAAAATAATTTTGTAGTGATGTATATATGAATCTTATAGGTGTTAAGTATTCATGTTAATTATAAATAGAAGGATTGGATGTAGGAACACACTTGTTTTGTGAACCTACAAGATTGATTGATATTATAGTTTTATACCTATAGGAAATTGTGCAAGTTATAGGATTATGATTATGTTATAAGCCCTAGAATATGCATGCTAGAGTAATAATGCCTAAAATTTAGGAAATGGCTAATATATACATTATTTTATGGTTATTAAACATGTGTGTGTTGGAATTATGATATAGGTGTTGTGCTTGATGGCATCCCACTCACAGGTCTGCTCATATTTGATAAAAGGAAACTCACATTGTAACAGGTCAATTCAGAGGTAATGGGGCATTGGTATAGAAGAACAGGAAGTTGGAATAAAGGTCTACTCATCAAAATCAAGAAATTGAAGGAAACTGATGTTTTCAGATAGTTTACAATGTATACACAAGTTCACCTTGTAAAAATAGCATATACAAGCAGGTTCACATACAAAAAAGAGCGTATATGTATGCACACACTTTCACAAGAAGAAAAGCATGTATGGGTTGGAAAATCATGGAAATTCAAGAGTAAAGGATACCAAGGGTCAATACCATGGTATTAGCCCACAATACTGAGCAGAGTCATGAATATTTGCCTGTCCAAGACTACCACAGGTCCTAAGTGTGGTTTTGGTCCGAGGTATTGAGGAAGGCCAAAACTATATAAGGAGGAGAAGATCAAAGGGTCAAGTGTGCAAGTGAAAGGGTTTCTCAAGAATACTTCTATTTGAAGTATATTTGATGTTGCAGGGACTATGATTATGATATAATCTAAAATATTTTGTACACCTTGAATTCAATGTTGGATCAGGATCATGAGACCTGAAATGACTTATCATTGAATGATATGATATTGGTTGGGCTAGATATGATTGCTTACACATGTTTTATTCTTTAAATGTCATGATCTGGGTATGTCTAAATTCTAGAATAGCAGTGAAGTTATGAGTTAACATTTGCAAATCTATACGCTAGTTCACCTTGGTAAAGGTGGATGTACACGCAAGTTTGACTCTTCCAAGTAGCGTATGCAAAGGAAAATCCTATTGTTCAGAAACGAATGATCTATCTGATCACTGCTACTATTTTAATACTATTTATCAATGAAGTCTTCTTAGATCTGAATGTAAAACTAAATTCATAAGGAGTTTGTGTCTGACTAATTGATTGATTAAGTGAGAAGGGTTATCTTTGATGCTGACTATCTATATCTTTGCAACTTGACAGTAGATGTTTAGAATATTATTTGGTACAAATATGATTCAAAAGTTGTTATGATTCAATAGTTCTAAAGGTATACACAGGTTTTGTAAAAGGAAGTAGCATATACACACAGGTTGGATTCAATAAAGTAGCATATGCATTATGATGTATGTTTTTTGAGGTTGCAGCTGGTTGTGAATGATGATGCATGTTTATGGGTTCAACACAGTGTTTTGGTTACAATGATCTGATTGTTCAAATTAACTGATTATTGGTTGATGCAGTTTGAGTTTTAGAGTTTCTGATGGGTCCAGTATGAAAATTTGATGAAATGAGGCCTTCATATTGTATTGTTGTGAATCAGGAGCATCCAATCTGAAAATTCATGAAACTTGGTCCCTGGAGGAAGAGAGAAGGTTGCAGCCTTCTGTAGGCTGACGCCTACATACTAGTAAACACATCGGCTAGTGCAAGAGCTAGGCAGTTGTAGCTCCCTTCCAGTAGAAGCTTGAAAATGAAAGAAGGTTGTAGCCTTCTGCATGTGGGTGCCTGCGTACTGGTATGAGTTTGCACCAGTACAAGATTGTAAACAAATTTTCTTTATATTCAAAGAAGACAAAGACAACAACATGTGGTTTTTCTCCCACATTGGATTTCCACCTTAAATCTTGGTGTTCATGTGTGTTGTTTATGTGTGATGGTTTATTATGTTATTACTGCACATAGTAACTGTATAATAAGATATTGATGCACTGATTAAAGATCAACACATGATAAACTGATTAAATCATAAGTTCTCTGGGTATACACTGGTTTCCTTAATCACAGTACACACACAAGTTCACTTCATTGAAGTAGCATATATAAATATGTTTGGGAATTGAAAAGTTATTGAATTGCAAATATTGATTCACCCCCCTCTCAGTATTATTTCCAACAATTGGTATCGGAGCAGGTCCTTTAGAAGAAGCTTGATCATTTGAAGGGAGATCTTTCAATATGAACAATCATGAAGGCATGGGATCTATAAGACCACTAATATTAAATGGGAACAATTTAGTATATTGGAAAATAAGAACCAGAGCTTATCTTCAATCACTTGGAGTTGATTTTTAGGAAATTGTGGAAGGAGGATATCAATTTCCAACAACAATACCTATAGATATAGCAAGTAAGAAGCTATACGAAACTAATGCCAAAGAAGTCAATAATTTATTGGGAAGTCTGTTAGAATTAGAATACGTCAAAGTCATGCAGTTCAAGACAACCAAAGAGATATGGGACAAAATCATTCAGATCTATGAATGGGACTCTGAGATAAAACATGCTAAGCTTAAAACTCTCACAATTCAGTGTGAAACTCTTAATATGCATAGTGATGAAAGTATTGCTAGTTACTTTTTACATGTAGATGAGATTGTTAATTGTATGAAGAATCTGGGTGAAGAGATAAAGGAGGCTACTTTAGTAGAGAATTTTTAGATCTTTGTCTTCTAAATTTGAGTCAAAAGTGTCTACCATAGAAGAAAAGTAGGATCTTCAATCTATTACTATGGTTCAAATTCATGGAATTCTAACTGCCTTTGAAATGAGGAAAGGAGGTCCATCAGATATGAGAGAAGCCACTTTCAAATCTTCAACAAGTGGAAAATAAAAGGAAGAGCACAATGAATCAAGATATATTTAAGAAGAAGAAGATGAGGCAATCTTTGTCAAGAAACTTCAATAGGGTTTCAGAATATTTAGAGGTAAGCTACCATTCAAATGCTTTGCTTGTGGTAGAGTCGGCCATTATGCTACCAAATGTCCTCATAATGATAAATATGAAAAGGGAAAGGAATGTGAAAAAGGAAATAGAAAACATGTTGTTAATAGAATAAGTTACTATACCCATGAAGATAGTGATGGTTTATCTAATAGTGATGAAGATGAAATTGAACAAGACTATAAACTACTCATGGATTATGGCAATGATGATTTTTTGGATGCCTTAGAAGAGAAAGACTTTCTTGAAGAAATCACAAAACTTGAAATCTGTTTAGAAGAAAAGAATATGATGATAGACACATTGACACATCAACTCACTGAAAGAGAAAAGCACAATGAAAAACTAGAATGTGAAATTGTGGGTCTAAGAAAAGAACTTGAGAAGACAAAATATCTTAATCTTAGATTTGCTAAAGGGTCAGAAACTTTAAATGAAATCATCAAAGTTCAATTTTATCCTCTTATAAAGACAGGTATTGGATATACTGAAGAATCATCCCAATAACAAAAGTCGTCAGCCTCCACCATAAGCTATATTGATGCAACAAATACCGTTGAACAGTATGTCGATTGTTAGCAAAAGCCTACAAGTACTCATCAGGTAAATCATGCTCAATTTACTCCAAGGATAAAGATCAATAGAAGCATCAACCAACAGTTAAACAATGCAAAAAGATT